>VZTG01009642.1:15979-66933 GCA_013397845.1 Melanocharis versteri | reverse complement strand
TGCCGGGGGCTCCGCGGGGCCCGGGGAGGAGCCGCCCCGGCCGGAGGAGGAGGAGCCGGATGCTGCCGCCGCCGCGGTGGAGCCCGAGCCGGCGGTGCCCGCGGCCCCGGGCGGAGGGGACGCGGAGGCGCCGGCGCTGCTGCCCGGCTCCGAGGTGCGGGTCACCCTGGACCACATCATCGAGGACGCCCTGGTGGTCTCGTTCCGGCTGGGAGAGAAGCTTTTTTCCGGGGTCCTCATGGACCTCTCGAAAAGGTGAGAGCTCGGGGGGAGCCGAGCCCGAGCCCCCACCCAGCGCCGGGCCCCGGGAGCGCTCCCGGAGCCGCCGGGAGCGGGATGGGGGCGGCCCCGCCGGGACCCGCGTGGGCTCTGCAGCTTCCCTTCCCTCCCATCCCATCGCTTCCCGTTCCATCCCAGCCCTCCTTGGCCCCGGTCCGCCCCGGGCCAAGCGGCTCCTGCCCCCGCGTCCTCCCCGGGGAGCGGAGCAGCAGCTCCCGGGCATCCTCCTCCTCTTCCTCCTCCTCGCCCCTTCCAGCCGGGGGTGGGCAGGGCCCCCTCCCGCCCGGGGAGTGGGAAAACGGGAGAGCCGGGAGAGGGGCGAGCACATGGGCACAGCCTTTGGGCTTGGCCGGGATTCCCAGGGCTGCAGCAGCATCCTTGTGTGCCGGGAGAAGCCCCCGTGGACAGAGCTTGGCTTTTATTCCCGTCTTTGTACGGAACAGCCCCAGAGATCTGATTGCCCTGTTCGTTCGGGCTTACATTGCCTAGGTAGCCTTCTTTTTCAGTACATACTATTTTCCAGAATAATGTTTTTCCAGCTAGGCTGTTGCAGTTATTAATTAGTACTGATTGCTCCTTGTATGCAATGAACGGGGTGAAGTTTCATGGTTCTTAAATATCCTTGTGGATGGCGGGATTTTTATGTATCTCTGTATAATTTATCAGATAGCAGGGTTTGGGGTTTGATTTTTTTCACTGCCTTTCAGTAGTGAGAAGCTCTTGGGAGACCAGAAATGATGGTATCTTACAAACAATCTAGGTCCTATCAGCAGGTGAAAATACTTCTTCGTCTTGGTGGGTTTTTCTAGACATGTAAGGACTCTGCAAGTTCATGAGAGAAGAGTGAAATTTAAGCAAGGTTATTATTTAAAATAATCGGTATGCAAAATATGCAGCACTTTTCCCCCCCAACATTTAAGCTGTGTGTGGACATATGTCTTTTATCACTCCTTTGACGTTGTTAGTAGCTGTTCAGCAACTTCCTGGAATATTAATATTGTCAGTGCTTCCTAAAGGAAAATTGTGGGCACCAGCACGTCTGGCTTGGGCCTCACTGTGTGGTTGGGATTTGACACAAAAGGCCTTGTCTGAGCCCCAAGTTTTGGATAATGTCACGGAATGACGTTTTCAGTCTGTCACTCGATGAGGTGTGAAATGCTGAGCAAAACTGCATCACTTGTAGGGTGAAACAGCATCTCAGAGCAGGACAGGAAGTGACACGGATGAAGTGTTATCCTGGGTAACATGAATTCTTTTGTAGGTTTGAAGTTGTCCCTGCAGAATGCCATGGTTGCCCTGGGCAGGAGGGTGACAAAACCTCTGCTTCCAGGAGTGCAGGAAAATACCAGCTTCTCCTTTTCTCCTGAAAGGGATCCTGTCCCCTAAACACACCCTGGCCACAGACTCCCGTGTTTTCCCAGGTTCTTGTGCACTGAGGAGCCTCTGGCATGCAGCAGATCTGCAGCCCTTTGCAGCAGAATTCAGTTTGCAGGCTGGCTGCTGCTGCTGCGCCGTGGTGGAAGCATCTCCAGCCTCCCTGGGTCCAAGCACAGCTCCTGGGACAAACCTTTGCAGTGGGAGCTGTGGAAAAGCCGTACAGGAAGGCTGGGGCTGTCCCTCCTGGCTTCTCTTTGCCGTGGAACCATTTATTCCTTCAGAGGTGCTTTCACATGGGAATCCAGGAGGGGAAATTTAAACTCTCAAGGCCAAGCTCTGCAGAGGGCCTGGGCAAGAAGAACTCAGTTTTGAGACGTAACGTCTGTAATATTTGGCTGGTGACAACAAAATGTTGGTAGATAAAAGGAGTCTCTTATTAGATGTCTCGGAGCAGGAAATGCAGTGGAAAACAAGCTCTAGAAATAGTCTAAGAACTTCCTACCTCTAAGAAACGGAAGCATTATCAAAAAAGGTGTTGCCTGTATGTCCAACAATTCCATTTTACCACTTCTGTGGTGACTAACAGGTGGTATTGTTTAGATACCAGCTTTTCCTCGTCTCTTTTTATTTTTGTTTGGTGTAGCAGCACCTGGACTTGCAGAGCGTGAATATTTTTTCGTGAACTTCCTTCTGTATCTGTGGCAGGCCCTGGAATTCTTGTAACAAGTTTTTCCACTGGACCAAAAAGAAAAAAGAAGGGCAGGGTTAAATGAAAACCACCTAAGTTCCACGCATTTACATGACAACACTGGGATTTCCAGCATGGGAGATGGGTGGTTGCTGAAATCTGTCTCATTCAAATGCATGAGAATAATCTCACAAACTTCCCTAATGCCAAAGGGATCAATATTTTAAGACTGACAGTTCTTTACTAAGTAGAAGTGACAATTCGTATATCCTTTTGGTCATTCAGTAGCTTCCAAGAGTGGTTGCGTTCACTGCACATGCTAATGCTGTGTTCATTGTATGCTCAGAAGGAAATAATTCCTATTCCTTTTTGGATCTTAATTTCCGTTTCCCTTCTGCACCCTCCAGAGCAGTGACAGTGCTACTTCCATACAGCACTAAGAGCAAGTTTAAGTGACTGTTTTAAAAATCTGTTCGCGGGACTCTTTTTAGTCTTCCCAAGTCATATTCGGAATTACTTGAACTTCACAGTGAAAGAAAAACAAAAATATCCCCATATATTAGTGATTTTAAAGGGTTTTTTGGTTGTTTTTTCTTAGCTCTTTTTGCATTGTGGAGATGATGCCCTGACTTTGCATTTCATTCTTGGTGACTTCGATATGAAGTCAGTGAAATTTGTCTGAAGGGCCTGATTTCCTCTCCTGCCCGCTGCAAGTGGGATGTCCATTTAGGAGTTTATACCCCCTGGGTATTGGGTGGGCTTTATTCCTACATTTATTTGAGGTAAGGAGGCATTTCCCTGCCTGTACCAATGGCAGTCTCCTGTACCTGCTGCCCAGGAAGTTTTGAAAATCAGCAGAAAATAGGAACCCCATGTCCTGAGTGCCACATCCATGTGTTGTGCAGTAAATCCTCGTCTGGCGAGGAGCAGGTCCCCACTGTGGTTGCTCTGAAGGCTCATTGCACAAATTGAGGATGTGTTCCTACTGTTAAACTTCATTAGTGCTGCTGCCATTACCTTTTAAGTGCTTTAGTGCTGCAAGGGTGAGGTTCTGCTGAGGGTTCCTGGGGTGGATGTGCCTGGTGGAGTCCTGATGGGAGCGACAGGGAATGCAGCAGCCCGCACACGGGGAGGAGAAATGGGGAAGAACTCAACAAATCCAGGGCTGATCCTGCAGCGTGGGCAGCAGGAAAGGGGGGGATCCTGCCCCACTCAGGTGAGACCCCACCTGCAGAGCTGCTCCAGCCCTGGGGCCCAGCACAGGAAGGACCTGGAGCTGGTCCAGAGGAGGCACCAAGGTGCTGAGGGCACGGGAGCACCTGGAGATGGGCTGGGAGAGCTGGGAGTGTTCATTCTGGAGAGGACAGGGTTGTGTGGAGACCTCACGGCCCCTTCCAGGATCTGAAGGGGCTACAAGGAGGCTGGAGAGGGAACTTCTTCAGGAACTGGAGTGACAGGACAGGGAGAATGGCCCCACACTGCCGGGGTCAGGGTTAGATGGGATATTGGGAAGGAATTGTTCCCTGTGAGGGTGGGAGGCCCTGGCACAGGGTGCCCAGAGAAGCTGTGGCTGCCCCTGGATCCCTGGCAGTGCCCAAGGCCAGGCTGGACGGGGCTTGGAGCAGCCTGGGACAGTGGAAGGTGTCCCTGCCATGGCAGGGGGTGGGACTGGGTGGGATTTAAGGTCCCTTCCAGCTCAGCCCATCCTGGTTCTGTGGGGTTTAAGGTCCCTGGGAGCTCCTGTACCCGGCACTGCTCGCTCCCTGTGTGCTCAGGAGGCAGGAGATGTCCGTCCCACCTGCTGGCTCAGGGTAAATCCTCTCTGCACCTGGAGGAAGTAGGTGGGAAGGAAATACCTGGGAAGTGTAGCATTTGTAAATCTTGAAATCCAGGATTAAGAAGTTGTGGTTTTAGTTTGTTCTTCTGGAGAAAGGATAATTATTTCTCTGTGGGTTGTTTTTACCTTCCCAAAGATTAGGGAAGGAGGAGGGGATTAAATTTATGTTCTGTTGTTTTGCCAACAGTCAGGACTTGGCTTTTTTATTGCTTTATCATTTAACTGAAATTTTCCTTCTACTCCTGCAGACGTGAAGGACTTGTGTCTTGTCTTCTCTAAGCTAGTTCCCTTCTGACGTGTGTGTGTTCATGACAGTTCTTGGGGGAGAGAGAGCACAATAGTGGTTTTGTGACCTAAAAGCCTTAGTTAGATATCCAGAAGATGTCCAGTGTGTTCCTAGCAGATATATGTCCGAAATTATGTCTTTATTGGGCTTTGGTTATGGAAAACAAGGAGGGACTTCCTGCACCAGGGTGTGCACGAGCTGTGTGATGGAAATAAACTTTTATAGGCAATTTGCAATTCCTACAATCCCAGAAGCAGTTTTCAGGTACACCACTGACTCTTGAATCCTGTGCTTTTCCCAGTTTGTTATTTCAGCTTCTACTGCAAAAGGATGAAGTGAGACAGAAACAGCAGAAGCCTCACTTGAAAAAATGTGGTGCATTTCTCCCTGCTCTTTCATTTAATAACCAGGGACAGCATGTGCTCGTCCTTGTCTGGGGAAGCACCAGGTTTTGTAGGTGGCTTGGTGTTCTGTGCTGCACATTCTCAGCAGTAAAGAAGTGTCTGTGGCTCAGAGTTGTGTGTTTTGGTTTATTTTATTTTAAAACTTGCACTCAGTTCCCGTGGTGTCCCCACACCTTGTCACCTGCCCTCTTTGGGAGTTTCTCAGGAGCCCAGAGGAGCTTGATGAAATTCTGGCATTTAAGGAGCAGCCCCAACACTTCTTTGACATTTGTTTTTATTATCCCCCAGACATGGGAAGCTCAGGTGTGATGGGAATGTGGTTAAGAGAGTAATTCAGGTGTCTTTTGCTTGTGACTGACAGAGGTTTTATTGAAGGTGTCAAATGTAGCCTCACTTAGAGGGTAGGGTTAGAACTGGGGTCTGCATTTGGCCTCAAACTCTCCTTTCCTGAAGGGATCTGTGGTCTTCAGCTGTTCTTTGTTGGTCTGGGATGTGACAGATGATGGTTGAGCTGTCCTTCCTTATGGAATTCTCTGTATTCCAGCAGCATGGCTTGTTCTGGCTTTCTGAGGGTTGCTTGGCTTGGTTCAGGGTGTTGAGGCAGGGTAGGGGTGAAATTTTCAGTCTGCTTTCAGTTTAATTTTTTGTTGTGGGACTGATGAATCTTGGCCACCTTGACACTTAAATTCATCCATTATTTAATGGTATCATTCTCTTCCATATGTCATGGGTTTGGCACATGGATGATCTTGAAGGGTATATTCAAGGTGTTTTATCTTAATAAGAAAGTTTTGCAAGTGTAATACTTCAAAATAGATCACAGCAAATGTATCAGTGAAGTGTCTACTTCAAGATGCAACTGACAGCTAATAATGGCAACAGATGTAAAAATTAAAAGATATTTCAGTTTAAACAGACCTTCAGCTTTATAGATGTGCCAGAAAAATTATGGTAGTTAATGGAAAGCCTAAACCCAAAGCATCCTGTCTTTTCTTTATGTTGTGTTGTTCTGAAGAGTCACTCTCACTGCAGTCCTTTGCGATGCATTCAGAGTTCTCAGTGAAATGTGCATTTTTTTAGTCTCTTTAGTCTGGTGTGACATTGCTCAGGAGGTGAATAAAGCATGGAGTTGATTGTTTGGCTTTTGGGGATGCTTTTTTCAGGAAGGTGCCTGCATGTAAAGCAATATATTCCATCTTGTGCTTTATCACACCAAGTAAATCCTTCATTAAAAATAGGTTGTTGCATAATCTGTGTTTTCAATGCAGGTTATTTTGAGGAGTTCTGCAAAACTTTGTGTTCAAACAGCTATGATCTAACTGTGTATTACATGGAATGTTATAATTTAAACCCTCAGTTTAGATGCATGAAACACATATCCATAGTTCTTTCAGCATATTATTATACTCCTGGAACTTCCATCCGTGCAATAAAAATGGCTTCAGTTGTTGCTTGTCCTGGCTTTTGCAGAACACCAAGGATGATCTCGGGTACAAGAGCAGAAAAGGTAACAGGAGATTTCTCCACTGCCTTGGTGGTGAAGATGAGTTTTGATCAGTCATTTACTACAGACTTGATTGAACCCTTTAACACAGGTTTCTCTGCTTTGTTGATGCCAGTTCAGTGTGTCCAAAGACAGATGAGAAATAGTTCTGAACCTGCTCAGTGGCTTCTCTCCTTTGGCAGAACAAGGGGCTTTTAATTTATCTTCCTTTTAATAGAGAATTAGAAGTCAGACGTGGCAGGCTAAAGATGAGAACTTAAAACTTGAGGTACTGATGTAAAGCACTTCACCCCAGGGCATGTGTTTATGTACTTTGTTTATGTACATACAGTCACGAGTTAAAATGGGATTTGTTCCTTATCTCATGGTTATTTCTTAAAAAATACTCTTTAACTGTTCTGTTTTGCATACAAATTGAACGGTAATATGCATTCATTGTGGTAATTCTGCTGCAGGATTTAGATTTGAAAAAAGTGGCTTTAAGTTTATATGTCTGTAATACAGAATTCTCTGGCTTTAAATGACAGAGTTCTGGGTTTGGTACCCAGACTGGCTTTTGGATGCCATGGCTGCCTATTAATTAACTTGCAGCTGGCAAACTGGAAATGAAGCCTCCCTGTTTTTACCCTATTTCTGTCTCTGCACACCCTGGTCAATTGAAAGCTCCTCTCAGTGTAAATATCATTGCACTGCCAGAATTGATCAGGCTCTTTGTTCAGTGTAGGTCCTGATATCCTGTTGCTGTTTCTGTCTCCAATGAAAATGTACATTGCAGTGGCATCTACAGCAGAAGTGTGATCAGATCCTGCTGATTCCCCATGTTACTTGAAAAACCTCTGAGAGATGAGTTTAATACAACAGATCTCTCTCATCCTCTCTTAGAGGTGCATTTTCAAGGCAAATAAGAGCTGGGACACCTTTGCAGGGGAGGAGCTGGCACCATGGAAAACTGGCTCTGATTTCCATAGGTAGGAAGCAGCAGTGCACTGCTTCCCAGAGCTGCCTTGGATTGAGGGTGAAATACCTGTTTCTGAGTTTGGTTTTTCTAACCCTTCACTTTTAGATCCCCTGGCAGTGAATCTTGCCGTTCCTTGGAGTGTGATGGTCTGAGGTAGAAGTGTTACACGAGTCGGGGGTGGGCTGGGCAGGGAGCAGCTGGAACTTGGGCACCAGGGGATTTTTGTTTTAAGCAAACAGTAATTGCAGTATATCTTTACTTTCATCCAGAAAAGCCTATTCTTGAAATCTTGTGGGGTAAAGGTGGTATTCGGGATCAATATATTAAAAAAATGATTTTGTTGTTGGAATAAAGACAAGGCAATTCCTTGTAGAACCTAAACACGCAACATGTGACAGAAGGAGCGTGTTGGGAGTCTCACTGTGGGGCAGCTGAAATGGTTTCTCTTCAGAGCTGATCTAGTGGCAGCCAGTGACTGACTGGGGAATCGGTAAATGTCATGATACAACTGAGCTGTGTGCCTTGCAGTTTTTAAATTTTGTTTTCTATAGATGCTTTTTAGTCCTCCTTTATCTCTGTGGCAGATGAACCAAATGCTTTTTAGCTTTTCTGTCTGACTACTAACACAGCTAACTAGTTCAGCCTTGCAGTTTGTGTGACAAAAATTACTGTGGTTGTATAAGAAATATTTATCTTCAAGGTCCACCAGCCAGATATGTGAAAATAGGGCTTGAATTCTAGTACATGCAGTAAACAGTTGTGCTTGCTGCAGAACTAATTAGATGCTGTGTCATGCCTTGTCCTGAAGAGGTTTAAGCTCACGTCTTCATTCTGCTGCTTCTCTAAGGAAAAACAAATTCCTCTTTTCTTACCTTTTTCTTTGTCTTTATTCTCTCCTGTATCCTTTAGTGTTTCATTTGCAAGCTTTTCTGCCATTGTTTTCTCTTCTTCATTGTCATGTCATTCTTCCAAGTTGCTGGAGAACTTGATTAGCCAGGGAGGAAAGAGATAATCACAAACTGTTTATAGACACAGTCTGCTGTTGGGTGAGGCCAAGAGAAGGCACAGTACACTGAGCTGTTGGAAATAATGTGCAGTCTCTTGACTTACCAAATACATTTTGTCCTGGAGGTGGATTGTCTTGACTAATTGTATGTTTTGTATTAACACATCATTTACAGGAATAGTGCTGTACATAACTGGTACAATATCCATGAATGTTCTTTACTTCCCCAGTTCATTAATTTGTAGGTGGACAGATTGTGGTTCATTTTTAAAGCAGTACCTTTTGTGAGGGATTCTCTGGCTTCAGGGCTTCACTCTGGATTGGTTTTGTGTCTTACTAAAGCAGGTTTGCATCTTGGATAAAAATTCCCTTGTGGCTTGCTGTTCTTCAGTTCTGGCCTGTGTTTTGTGCTTGAAGGAAAGGAGAGTGGAAGGTGCAGAATGAGTCTTTGATTTCCTGGTATCAGGCGTGTGCTGAGCTTTCCATCAGCTTCTTTGTGCCTTTGGAGTGCAAATCGTGCACACTGTGCTGGCGAGGCAATAGAACGAAAACCTGGGAAAAGAGAGATGAGATACTTGAATGGGATCCCTCTGGAAACCCTTGCAGTCTTCTTCATCCACCTCTTCCTAGTGACAGCTCATTATGCTTCATTTCCTGACACAGAGTCACATAAATGCCTCTGGGAGAAGGGCTTGGCACTGGGCTCTGGGAATGGCTTGTGAGGGCTGGAAATGCATTTCCTGGGGCACTGAAAGTGGTTGTAAGGGATGTTTGTCTGTGTGGGGTTTGATATCCCACTCCTGTCTAGTTCTGCTGTTGTGCTCTTTGGGGTTGGAATTTGCACAGCAGAGATCTTGCCCTGTCTTGTTTCCAGCTCTTACCACAGATTAACTTTTTCCCAAATCCTCTAATCTTTATCAGGTGGTGAATGATAGGATCTGGATCTTATTTTCTTTTAGAAACTGAAGGTCTTGATGCAAGTAACACTGAAAGTATTGCTAATTTAATTACTGTCAGCTGATAGTTTCTTTTAGAGCCCTGCTTGGAATTGAGTGACTTGCTCCTTTGTGGAAGGAAAAGTATTTGTGGAAAAGCAGCTTCTTTACTCTTAATGGACTTGTGGGACTTTAGGGAATTTGAAACTTAGTTATGAGCGAGTCCCTTGTGGTTTAATGCCAGACCCTAGGCTGGAAAAATGTCTGTACAAGCTGCTGAAATGCAAACTGGGTGGATAATTTAATCTTGGGTGGGTCGTTTGCTTCAATTACAACTTCACATGTAGAAAGAGGCTTATGATAAGCAAAAGGACAAACAAGCGATGGCTTTTGTTGGGGACACTGTAAAGAACCTTCCAGCACATGATGACTTTTTTTCAAATCCAATTTTGAGGAAATAAAGGCAACATGTAGGCACTTACACAAAAAAAAGTAAATAAGCTTCAGTTCAATCAGCTGAGGGGTTGTTGCTGTTGAGCAGCCACAGTGCAACACAAACCTGAGGACAGATCTTGATGTGTTACTCCCTTGTCCTGATCTAGAGCAATTCCAGTCTGGAGGAAAGGAGTGAAAGGTTTAAAATCTTGTTTGCTCGTGTGACAGTGAGAAGTAGTCTGTACTGAGTTGAAATAAGGGGAGTTTTGCTGGAAGAAATTTGGACTGGGCTGAGGAGTTTGGGGCTATAAAGCATCAGGTGCTGAGCTTTTGGATGGAGAGTGATGGCACTCCCTGGTCAGTGCAGGGGTTTGGGCAGCCCAGATTTGTCTGTTAAATCTGGAGCATTCATCCTCTTCTGCTGTGCTGAAAATGGAAGAAAAGTTCCTGAGCTGCCTTCTCATAAAGTTGACTTAGTATGGAAAATGAGCTTGGGTAGATTGGGAGTTGTTGGAGTGAGTTTGAATGTTTATAAGCATTTTCCAGAAGCATGAAGTTAATTCTTTTGCTGCTTCCTAGGGGATATTTTTGTTACGTTTTCAGGGCATCTTGTTGATACAAGGGAAACGGATAATAAGTGAAATTGTGTGTTTTTTGGTCTCTACTGACTTTATTTCGGTGTCTTGCATTTTCAGTTTCTCATAAGGCTGGATATGAAGCTTTAATTTCCCTGGGATTTATGGTTTTCAAATGCTGGCTACCTAATGCAGACAGGTTTTCAAATGCTTTGTGACAAACACTGCAAAGATTTCTCTCAAAACGCTGAAATTTTTTTCCTCTCTCTTTAAGGTTTGGCCCCCATGGAATCCCTGTGACCATATTTCCTAAAAGGGAGTACAAGGACAAACCTGAAGCCATGCAGCTCCAAAGCAAACCATTCCAAGAGGAGGCGCAGGTGAAGTGCGAGGCCGATGCTGCAGTCCCTGACGACTCCTCCCTCACGCAGCCATCAGAGCCCAGCATAGCTAAAAGCCTTTGGACTTCTAAACCACCTCCTCTCTTTCACGAGGGAGCGCCATACCCTCCTCCTTTGTTTATCAGGGACACCTATAACCAGTCAATACCTCAGCCTCCACCCCGGAAAATCAAGCGGCCCAAGCGGAAAATGTACAGGGAGGAACCCACTTCCATCATGAACGCCATCAAACTACGGCCCCGGCAGGTGCTGTGTGACAAGTGCAAAAACAGCGTGGTGGCAGAGAAAAAGGAGATCAAGAAAGGTGGCAATGCAAGTGACTCTTCCAAATATGAGGATAGTAAAAAGCGAAGAAACGAGAGCGTGACTACTGTGAATAAAAAACTTAAGACTGACCATAAGGTGGATGGAAAAAGCCAAAACGAAAGCCAGAAAAGGAACGCTGTGGTCAAGGTTTCAAATATTGCCCACAGCAGAAGCAGAGTAGTTAAAGTTTCCGCACAAGCAAATACTTCAAAAGCGCAGTTAAACACAAAAAAAGTTCTCCAGAGCAAAAACATGGATCATGCAAAAGCTCGGGAAGTCTTGAAAATGGCCAAAGAAAAGGCACAAAAGAAGCAGAGTGCAACCTCCTCTTCCAAAAATGCACATTCAAAGGTCCACTTCACGCGGCGTCTCCAGAACACCAGCTCAGGGTCCCTCCCGCCCCGATTGCGTCTAAAGCCCCAGCGGTATCGCAACGAAGAGAATGACTCTTCCCTCAAGACAGGACTTGAGAAAATACGGAGTGGCAAGATGGCAACTAAGCCCCAGTCTCGCTGCTCCTCCACCCGCTCAGCAGGTGAGGCCCCTTCAGAAACCCAGAGCCCCTCAGAAGGCCCCGAAGAGGCCAGCAGTGAGGTTCAGGACACGAGTGAAGTGCATGTAACTGTTGATCAGGATGAACAGCAGACACTGGGCAAGAGAGGCAGCAAAAGCAATATAACGGTTTACATGACCCTTAATCAAAAGAAATCTGACTCTTCCAGTGCATCAGTTTGTAGTAGTGATAGCACAGATGATTTGAAATCCACCAACTCTGAGTGTAGCTCTACTGAAAGCTTTGATTTTCCTCCAGGCAGCATGCATGCACCTTCCTCCTCCTCCTCCTCCTCCTCCTCCTCCTCCTGTTCGAAGGAAGAGAAAAAGCTCAGTAATTCCTTGAAAACAGAAGTCTTTTCCAAAAACGTCTCTAAATGTGTCACACCAGATGGCAGGACTGTATGTGTAGGGGACATTGTTTGGGCCAAGATTTATGGCTTCCCTTGGTGGCCGGCCCGTATCCTTACCATAACTGTGAGCCGCAAGGATACCGGGCTGCTGGTGCGCCAGGAGGCTCGTATCTCATGGTTTGGCTCCACCACCACGTCTTTCCTTGCTCTTGCACAGCTCTCCCCCTTTTTAGAAAGCTTCCAGTTGCGCTTTAATAAGAAGAGAAAGGGTCTGTACCGCAAGGCCGTCACTGAGGCAGCCAAGGCTGCCAAGCAGCTCACGCCCGAGGTGCGGGCCCTGCTGACGCAGTTTGAGACGTGAACGTGGAGAGTAAGGTAGGCAAGAAACCTGGAGGCTCCACCAAATCCGTAGCCAGGTTAGAGAGAACTCCCAGGAAGGACGTGGCAAAGTCAGAAGTTGCACTCGGTTGACTGCTCTTTTTATACGAGACTCGTGCCGTGCGTAGCGGTTCGTGATGGTTAAAACCAATTGAACATGCAATCAAAATTAGCCTAAAAGTGAGGACTGCGGTATTTTTCAAGTGAAAATTTTTTTTAAAGAGAAAGAAAAAACAAAAAAACAAACCAAACCTCCTCAACCACCCGATGCATAGGAGCCATAGTCTCAGCTGGAAGGCAGCTGATTTGCAGGGAATTTTTTAGTAGTTTCTACCCAGTATATAACTAGTTCTGTGTGGCCAAGGGTTGACACGAGGGATGAAAGTAGTAGCTGTGACTTTTTTGTTTTATTAGGTGGCCCATCAGGGAAGTGTAGAAATGTAAGCCTTGTCTAAATGGTCTTTAAAGATTATTTTTAACCAGTCTCTGATGGATTTAGTCTGGCCAGGCCCAGTGGGCTCAAGCTCCCCTCTCTGGGCGGCGCGTCCCGAGCGGGCCGGTTTAAATGGCATTGGAGATGTGCTCCAAGGTGTAAGGAAGAAGAATTTTAGTGACTTAAAGACCAGATTAAATGGGGTTTTATCGTAGTGACCACTTAAACACTCAACCTTTCTATGCACATGGGGGCACAACTAAATCACTTCAGGGTTGGAGAAGTCGAGGGATGCCTGTAGCTCTAAGACAAAGCTGAGGAGGCCTCAGTGTTTGGGATCAAGGGCTGTTAATGCTGCATAGGTGTGAATCATTCTGGTCTTTCTTCCTGAAGAAATCTTTCAGGCCATTTGCCTGGAGGTTTAGCTTAAGAGAGGCTTTGTTTTGAATGTGTAAATAATCAATTGCTGAAATTGGTCAGATTTTCTCCTGACTGGTTGTTCCTAAATTTTTAGGATACGTCCTAGTAAATTACACTTTGTGAATTGTCAGATGTGTAATTGTTGCATTTTGGATGTATCTAACTTCTTTTTTTTTTTTCTTTTTCTTTTTTTTTTTTAATATTTCCGTTTAAGGTATCTGTTTGCAGGTCAGAAAAATGAGATATGTAATTGTGTAATGCTCTGAAATGTAAAAAAACAAACTGTAAATAAAATTGACTAAATCTGAATTATTTGTGTGTGTTTCTCAAAAAGCTTTGAAACAAATCCAGGATGTCAGAGTATTTTATCTGTATGCCGGATTTAGAGGACACCCTTAAAAAGTAAATTGTCCTTTTTCATGCATTCTTAAAGATGAAGTGCTTGATGTAAATACTATTGGTATACTTCAGTCCTAATTTGGAGATTATTAATTATCTGTCCCTTTTGTTTCAGAACCAGCTCTGTAGAGGGCTTTCTGGAAAGTTGATTAAATTTCTCCCTTAATTAGCCTTTGGGCCGTATATTTGAGTAGAGACTGTGGATAATGTCACTTGTACAGTGGGGAGTGTTTTCAGTTTCCATCTCAGAGCCAGTCAGAGCTGCTCTCCACTGCCATTCCAGCTTTTCTTGCATGGTTTTTGCTCACTATTGGGGCATTTTCATGCAATGCACTTGACTTTTTTTCTGCGAGTTTTGGTCTTTACCTGACCATGTGAATTCCTGTGTCCTCCAACCCATTCCTGCTTCAGCCTTGCAATGCCTTGTGAAGAGTCTCCTGGTGCTCATCCCAAAGCTGTTTTCATGCTGTTTTTTCCAGAATTGCCCACGTAGGCAATCGTGACAGATGTAAAAATTTAAGCTCAGACTGAAATTAAACAGACATGAAAATGGGGGCAAGGATTTAATCATCAAACCCTGAAAATATTTTTATTTTAAGATTTAATTTCATATGTTCATGATACGGTCTGGTCTTGCCAAAGCATTCAGTTTCCTTTTACCTTTTTAAATTATTCTGTCGTGCCCACAGAACTCTTGGAAGTCTAAAGTGTCAAAAACATGGCTGTTCAAATTTTCCTCAAGCTGACAGTCATTAATTGCAAATTAAGCTTCCAAATATACCAGCTTTATCTTGGCATTCTAACAGTTCCCAAAAAGCCCCACTGGTCAATGCTTTTTGAATGTGATAAACACACAATAAATTTCGTAAAAAAAAGAAAAAATTGGAAAAAAAAAATCTGTTTCACTTCTCTGTATTCTCTCCTGCAAACAGAAACAGTTTCTTTAAATAAGCTGTGTTTTGTTATTAAAGCAAACTGCTTTTTGGAGTCAGGAACCCATGTGAGGTGGGTCAGATGTCTACACCACTTCCTTGAGGTTTAGAAGCTCAAGTGAACTGGTTTTAAGTTAGTTCTTCTAAGCCAAGCATTGGCAAAATCAATATTGGCGTTGTTATTTTTTCTTAAGAAGACCTGGAAGCTTTGTTCTCTTAATTTATATAAAATTAGAATAGTACTTTAGCTTACATAGGCAGAGTTTGCTCAGGTGTTCACTGGGGGAGCAGCAGGTATGGGAGGGCTTTCTTTAGGTGGTTTTATTTTCAAAAGAACTGTTATGGAAGGCATTTAAAGTCAGTTTTGGTTTGTAGCTGCTGAGTTTTAAGTCTTTCCTCAGTTTCTTGGTGAATGTGCTGTATCGCTGCAGACTGAACAGGACTCAAAACAAGTAATTCGTTTTGTTAAATTATTTTTTTACAACACCGTGTTACAGTAAGTTGAAAATCTCCTCTTCATACTTATCCCTGATTTTCCTTTAGCTCCAAAGGAGCTGCTCCTGTGGCTGCAGCAGTTTCCAGGGATTGGGCTGGGCCGATGGAGAGCCTGGTTCAGGCAGGCACAGGGGGAGATGGGCCTTGGAGGCTGGGATGAGGCTTGGGGCTGGTTTAGCTAAATGTAAAACCCCCTGTGATGTGCCTGTTTATCCATGTACAACAGCCTCAGGCTGGGCCAGGGGACAGGCAGGTCGGGTACCAGGAGGAATTTCTCCCTGGAAAGGGTGGTTGGGCATTGGAACTGCCCAGGGAGGTTTGGATCCCCATCCCTGGAGGTGCCCAGGGAATTCCTGGAGCTGGCACTCAGTGCTCTGGGCTGGGGACGAGGTGAGGATTGGGCACAGAATGGGCTTGGTGATCTTGGAGGTCTTTTCCAGCCTAAATCCTGCTGTGACTGCCTTCAGAAGGCAAACAGCAGCAGAGGGGGTGGCTGTTATTTTCCTGTCAGTTTAATGGGATAAATTGCAAATGATGCCTTTTTTAGTTGATGACTTTCCTTGGTGTGGTTGATGGGTACTTAGGGCCTGTCAGTTCAGGGGAGAAGGTGACAGGGGGTGATGAGTTTCTAGTACAGGTGTTCTGTTCCTCTGGAGATCTTCAGCTTCAGTTAAAATGCCTTGGGAGAGAGGGTAGTTATTCCGAAACTTAGATTTCTTTTCCCAGAGGTGTTCGAAGGTGTGAGGCTTCAGGAGCCAAGCTGAAAGCAGTGGGAAATGCTTGTGCGTGTCTGAAGTGGAGTCATGCAGGAAATTGAGAAGTCTTTGTTACAGTTCTAATTAGAGTTGTAACTTTGTGTCAACACTTCAGTGAGATAATCACCTCTGATGATCTTGTTTCTCTTTCCAACACTGCTGTGTTTAGTTTGGAACCTACAGAACTACCCTGGGGTGGGGTTTGTGGGGGGGGATTTAGGTCTGTGCAAGGCTGAAAAGACTCTTTTTTCAGTATGGTGTAAAATAGCTTTGGGTTGTTTTAACATAGTTTCTAACTGTGTTTAGGATTAAGAGTGGCACAAGTGAAGAAGGGTAAGAGTTGCTTTTTGCATTGCTAGCCTTAGGTCGGGTTCTATTTAACTCTCTTAAGTCCTGATATTGATTTTCTTTCGTGTCTGCTAAAAATGTCAGAGTAGAATAGGAACGTGAATTGTGGAAAATAAATGTCAGTAGCTCGTTCTCAGCATCATCATGTATCCTTCTGCCTGTTCTGTGAAGCCCAGTGAGAAAACAGAGCTGCTTCCTTGGCTGAGGAGCTGTGGAAAGGAGCAGACTGATAATCAGGGACAGGCTATTTCAGTCCATCTTTTGCTTTATAATTGTGTTCCAATGAATGCCTGCAGGAATAGCAAATTCAGGCAGTGCAGGGGGGTCCCTCACTGATCTCTAGATAAAGACTGAGCTGGGAGGGAAGTGCAGTGAGCTTGAGCCTAAAAGGATGGATGGCAGTGTGTGATGGCATAATCCATTGGGTAAAATGACTGGGAGTGTTTAAAGAGGGAATTTTTCCATAACTAACAAAGCTTCTGACCATGGAGTGATCAGGGATCACCCACATTTAACACTGAGAACTTGTGTAGCTGCCAGCTGACTGGAGATCCATTAGGTCAGGTTTGAGAGATGGAGATGGGAGCATCCAGCTTCAAATTATCCGTAATCCCTGATGGAAAGAACCTGTGTTGTGATCCCTGTCCTTCCAGCGACGATGGCAGTTCCCAGTCAACATTCAACCCCCCAGCTGCTGCTCTCTGTGACACCTTTGGGTTTTAGTTTAAATAGTTCCCTGCCACAGGGTCACCCTGGCAGCGTGTTCACAGTGTGGCTGTTTAGGTAAATAGGATTCCCTTGTAAGGTGGCTTTTCCCTTCTCTGCCCTGCTCATCCTCCTGGCATTTTTAGGCACCTGGTCTAGTCTGACCCTGTCTATTTCTGACCTCAGTGGTAGGAAGTGTTTGTGATCATTTCGATGGGTTTTACCAAACAGCAGCAGTTCCTCCCCAACTCAGAAATGTCTCTGATTATTGGGATTTAATTGTTGGATCCTAATAGGTTATGATTCCGTATGGTTTACTCATACATTTCAATCTTCTGTGTTACCTGGGACGTGGATACAATCCAGACTGTCATTTAAATTAATTTATGATTTTTTGTCTTAAATTTAACGGTGACACAAGTGCCCTTGTGTGAACACAAGGCAGGGCTGTGCTGCCAGGGAGCTGGTGACTGGTTTGCCATCCTGCTCTTTCCCTGCACAGCTTTGCTGTTGCTCCCAGATGGGGCAGTTTGGGATAACTCCCTGGAGCAGCACCTTAGTGCCAGGCACCAGCCACTGAAGGGAACTCGGATCCACGGCTCCGTGTCTTCCCCAGGAAAAGACAGCTGGTGTTCCTGGCAGGAGGTGGGAACAGCAGGAGCTGGAAAGGGGATGGTGTTGATACACCAGGGCTTTCAGACTTCAGAAAACCTGAGCCACCTTGCACGTCCAAGAGGGAGACACATGGGAGCAAAAGGAATAAAAAAAAGTGTGGAATAACCTGGAAAAGGCGACTCCTGTGCTTGTGCTGTGGGATGTGGCATCTTTGATCTCCTCTTCCTGCCCGAGGGGAGAACTTAACAGCAGCCTGCAGGTAGGAGTTGGCTCAGGGAACAAATCAGGATCCCCTGGAGCAAGTTTGAATGTTCAGTGTGTGAAGAAATGGATCCATGGGGTTTATTTGGGCTGCGTTTGACAAGTTACTTCCCAAATCAGGAGCAGGCACATTTTGAACAGCTGTAATTCAGTTTCTATGCCAGCGATTCCATTCCTCAGTGCAGAGCAGGAAGAGAGGACTGTGGGAACCAAGGATATTCCAGGTGTGTCAGTCCCTGTGGGACAGGGGCAGAGGCACAGGGCAAGCACGGCTCTGTTGAGTTGCAGCTGGGACAGGAAATAATACTGAAAATGAGACAAGAGTTGAGATCAAGCACTGGAATATTGATTGCATTTGTGATAGGGAAACCCTGGGTGCTGTTTGTTTAACAACAGGGTTTGAAAGACAATGGATCAGGCTGAGCTCTGCCAGGAATGGGCTCAGTGCTGCCGGGAATGGGAGAGGACAGATGATGGATCTGTGCTGTCACTTTGTCATTAGCAAGTCTGATTTTGGAAGACCACAATCTTTATAGAAATACATCTATAACGAAGAATTCTGCCCTCTGTGTCCTGCTCACATCCTGCAGGAGTCACACTTGGAGTAATCCAAGTTTGGTGTGAGGAAAGCTGCACTGCCCCTCCTGCCAGGGGCCTCTGTGTGCAGCCTCCTGCTTGGCTGATGCCATTTGTGTAACAGCAACTTGAAATCAGGTTGTTCTTTAGAAAAAACAGATCTAGGTCAGTTTTCATGTTTGTTTACAGGTGTTTCGGATGTCAAATATGCAATATGAATAAGGAATATTCTCCTACATGCCGGGCATGTGCTGGGAATCTGTGCTTTGGGAGGCAAGTGCTTGTTCCAGCACTGAGATTCTGTAACAGAATCACAGCCAATTCAGGTGCCAGAACTGTCCTTGTCCTCCCTTAACAGGTGCACAAAGGGGGAGATGGGACTTGCTTTGTCAGTAAAATAAGCAGATACAATTCCAAGCAAATATTTGCTTGAATGCTAATTTAGCATCATTTTTTATTTAGTAACGTGTAGGATTTTTGTTTGGCTTTAGGAAACGCTGAGGTTTAATTGCACCTCTCTAGTGCTTCAGGATTTTAAAGCACGTGGTGCCAGTTTGGGTAATTAGTAGCTCTGGTGAAAAAGGAACTAAAGCCATAAAAGATGGATTTTTCGAAAAATTTTAGTTAGTTTACTTAGGAGTTTAGTTAATGGAAAAAAAAAAGTCTTTCCTTGAGGTTTTTCAAGTGTTGAGGGATTTAGAAATAATCTCTTCTGATACATTTATATGAAAAAAAACTGGGTTTGGCCACGTTTTAGGAATTCTTGATACTGTGTCATATATTTCAGGGAATTAGGCACATAAAGGGAAGAATGTGTGGCTGCTCTTTGTTTTCCTGGTGGCTGAGGCCCTGCTGCTGGAGGTTGTAAAAGAAGGAAACAGTTCTTGCTCTTAGTAGTTCATCATCTGGAAGAGCAGCCTGGTTTCCCTCTTCTCCACTGGCTACAAATGGAATCTGTAGCAGGAAAATAGGAGTTTTGTGCCTTCTGTTCCATAGTTTTACACAGACACAGCATTATCCCCCAGGAAGGTGCATAAATGTTACTGTAACTATTTAAATTCGGGCTCATGGCCTTGAGGTTTAATCCCTGATGGGATGTGCTGCTATTTTTGCTTCCCTTGTCCTTCTGGGGTGCCTTTTCTCCCCCTCCATGACTGCCTGGTGTCCTTCTGCTTTTCCTTTGGAGATAAAAGCCACGACTTTCAAAGGCAGCGCTTGTCTTTGGATAGCAGTGAATAAAGGAATTGGGAAAACGTTCACACTGAAAAATCAGAATCCCCATGGCAGCTCTGGCTGCCAGGAAAAGGCCGTGTGAGCTGAGTTCAGTGGGACAGGCAGGGAAAGGCCTGAGTCGTGTCAGTGCCTGTCCTGACACACATTTTTACCTTGTTCCTGGGGTAGTCCTTAGGATGGCTCCATANCAGTGGTCTGGGAGGGCTTTCCCAGTCTGGGATCTGTGTGATCCTGGGATTCTGTGTGATTTTGCCTCCAGCAGTTGAATGGAGCTGCTTCCAGCAGAGTGCAGCCTGTGAGCTCACTGGAGATCCCGGGAGAGCCGTGCCCTCAGCTGGGCTGAGCTGTCACTGTCCCACAAACCACGGATCCTACACGGAGTGAGTGACCCATGGATCTCACATGGAGTGAGGAATGACCCCGTGGAATGACTGATAAACAGGCAATGGGCTGCACTCAGGAAGGTCAGGGAATTCAGTGACACAGACACTGAGCTGACACAGGCAGTCAGGTTTTCAGTCACTGTGTCTGAGGAGCACAATCTCCACAGAATCCCGGAATCCCAGACTGGTTTGGGTTGGGAGGGACCTTAAAGCTCATCCAGTGCCACCCCTGCCATGGGCAGGGACACCTCCCACTGTCCCAGGCTGCTCCAAGCCCCATCCAGCCTGGCCTTGGGCACTGCCAGGGATCCAGGGGCAGCCACAGCTTCTCTGGGTAACCTTTCTCTACCCTCCCAGTAAGAACTGGTGGCTGGCTGGTGATGGTTCATGCAGGGCTCAGTCCTTGGGCTGTTCCTGTCTGCTTTATCAGAATTTATTCCTGTTCTCTGGAGTAAATGGGAACACACAGGCAGCCATGGGCAGGAAACACCATTAGCAGGTTTATAGTTCAGTGCTCCCTCAGGCACTCGGCTCTCATGTGTGGAAGGGCACTGCAGGGGCAGATTTAGCTTTGTGTTGTGAACTGCCATCAATGTATAGATTTTGTGAATTAATCTCCCTGCTTCCTGAGCTGTCTTTAAATGTCTTCACAATTGGAATTCTCTCTGGATGCTGAAATGGGGTGAGATGTAACAGATTGGTTCGGTGGCTCCTCCTCAAACCCCAGCCCCTGGAGGAGTTTGCTCACTTGTGTCTGTCTTGTGATAATGTCAATCTATTTTTTGTCTTCTGCACACAATGCACAAAGCAGGTGAGCCAGTATCTTTTCTGGCCACCTCAGCTTTTGCTTTACCTACTTTTGCAGTATGTACTGGAAGACATTTAACCATGTTCCCTTTCTCTCCCCTTTTCAGCTCAGAGACACTAATGACCTGCTGTTTTTATGGAACCTCACTACACTGCCACGAAGAGCACCAGCTCATCAGGACTGAGAGAAATCTGAGACTGACTTGTCCTATTTTTCCTCTGAAATCTTCACCAAGTAGTAAACATTTTTTTGAAGGGGAAAGGGGGTAAAAGATGTTAAAGCTCCCCCTCGCACCATTAGGGCACCTGTACCTAATGTACATTTTCCTTAAAATTTCAAAAGATGTTAGGAAATATTTTATAAAACTTTTTTGCAATAAATGACGCATGAAATGACGAAAGACTCTATGACACTTACATGCAAGGAACCACTTGAATTATTAGGATGAAGACTCACTGGGGTTTTTGTAATGTGACAGTCACGTTTGTATGTTTTGAGAGGTGCCAGTGACGGAGCCAATTTGCCTGGGAAGTTGACTGTAACTTTTGAACTTTTCTTTTAATTCTTGACTTTAGCATTGCAATTTTCCATTCTCTGAGGCTTAGTTAGTATTTAGTGCAGGTGTTAGCAGAGCTGTGATCTGTGATCAAAGCATGTCCAAACCCAGTTGTATTGTGAAATATGAACAGTCCTGCTATTGAGACCAACATTTCCCATAGAGGTGGTGGAAAGGACAGTGACCACAAACTCCATGGATCTCTGTTTTATGGGAAAGCTCCTTCTGTGTGAATATGGTTGCATTTTATTTATGCTATTGTAACACTTAGGGAATTGAGGGTTGTGGAATAACCTTGAGAGGGTCTACGAGGCAGAGAGCAGCATTTTGCTTATAATCCTATAACAGGGTGGGAATCATGAATGGAGAGTGATTCAATGGGATGGCATTTCTATTTCAAATCATGGGTTATTTTTTCCTTTTGACATAAGTATTTTTCAGATAGGTAACTAGTAGAGAGCAAAGGTTTTATTAGAGTTTCTGATGGTTGTTGATCTGAGTTGCGTTGACTTCTTTGAAAAGCTGTAAATCAAAAAAAAAGAAACCCACTGGGTTTTATCCATTTTATTCCCCTCCCACAAAGGTCTTGGGTAAGACTGATTTCAGTGGAGCTTGGGAATGCTGGACACGCTGCTGAAATCTTGAGTTATTAAATATTAATTTATTTGTCACTAATTATTTCCATTGTGTGCACACTGTCTCGGCAGAACCATTTGTTTAAAGTTCTTAGCAGGGGATTATTGTGTAACCTGGGAAAATAAATATTTGTTTTGAAGAGATGAAAATGTGCACATAATCTACTAAAAGTCAAATTTCTGTTTCTGTAGAGATGAAAAGACTTGTAGGAAACTCTTTTCCTCCTTACTGATATCCTGATTCAATTGGAGAAAATAGAATGTCTTTGTCTGGATCATTTAAAACCAGAGGGACTTTTCCAAGGGGCCTCTGGGTCAGCACAAAGACAATTTCTTCGTGTCTGGAGCCTGAATGAACCACATGGAATTTGAAGTTAGGACAACTCTGTCATTGGCAACAGGTTTATACTTGTTAAACAATCGGCGAGGGGAAAGTGAGAGGCTGGGACAGGCCCCCAAACCCCAGCCAGGCCCATCAGGGATTCACACACTGAGTGTGTGGCAGCTTGTGCTTTGTGCTGGTTCAGTGTCTGCTTTTCAGAGGTAAATTCTTTATTTATAAATGCAGAAATTGAATATTCACTACCTACTTTTTAAAAACAGGCTGTACAATGCTGTGCAGTGCATTCAAATTGTACCGTTTGCCATAATGATTTCATCATAAACTACAACCTTTTTTTAAAATTTGGATGAATATTTGTTCTACAGTGCTTTTCCTTTTCACCAGTGGAAGAGGCCCAGCAGTCTGGTCCTGCTCGAGGCCTGAGATGTGACTAGAACTGAAAGATTGAGACATGTGAATGAGGAAAGGGGTGACTTGGTGCCGGGTCCGTGCCAGCCTTTCACCTCCGCTTGGATTGACAATGGATGGGGGCTTGGCCTAATCAGGTACATTTTCCCCCACCCCCTGAAAACCAAACAGAAAAGCCACCAAACCACATGGCACAAACCAGTTTCTGCTCAGGAAAAAGGCCCGGGACTGTGGTGGCAGGGTTGTTGCACATGGGATTGAGGAGTGCCTGCTGTTGTTTTGGAAGCCGGTAGTGCCTGGCTGTGCCCCCGGATCTCCCAGGGCTCTCCTCCCCTCCCCTCCCTGAGCACAGCAGCTGAACCAGGAGGGACTGACCCAAGGGATGCAGGTGTGCACTGGAGAATATGGGTATAGAGCAAATAGCATCCAAGGGAGCTCATGTCTGCCTTGCTTTTCCCAGCATTGCGTTGGAAACCACATTTTCATTTGGAAATGAAATTGTCAGGGATATTCTAATGAGAGAGAGTGACAGTAATGTATTGCTTTTCACTTTTTTGCTTTAGTTGCTTAATATTTAAGCTTTGCTCCGTGCTACCTTCTTGTCTGTATATTGAATGGTCACTATGCCTCTTTCATTTTGTAGACTTGAATGAGGAAAATCTGATTCACCCTTTAAGGTTTGCTGAGAAGTAAAAATGATAAAGAATGTTGTGTAACATTTATTCAAATAAAGCCTTGATTTTTTTCAGTGCTCTTTTAAAGGGAAATAATGTTTTGATGTCTTAACTTTCTTGCTTTATTAGTCCTTGACCCCAAAGTGTTTGATTTATGTCAGAAGTGGTTTTTCTGGATTAAACAGAGGTTGCTGGTCCACTGCTGGAATTCCATCGCGTGGACAAGTCTCTACCTAACCTCACCTTTCACCACAGTGGCTGAAAGATCCCAAGCCATGCTCAGCCAGCTGGATGCTTCTCACAAGCAGTAGGAAAAATTGTAATTAGCAAGGAAAGATGGTGTGGTAGAGACAGATCCAAGGAAACCGTGGTGGCTCTGCCACAGTCCCAGGAGGAGGAGGGGATGCCCTGGGAAGGGGCTCCTGCCCTGGCACACACGGTCCTTGGGCTGGTTTTTATGGAGCTCTCACAGTTTCAGACAAGTCTTGCCCTCACAGGTAAGTGTGCAGGGGAATTTCTCCATCCAGGGAGGAATTGCCTTGTCCTGAGCTGTGTTTCCATGCCCTGGAGCAGGGATCAGGTGGTGCTGGAGAGGTAGCTCCTGTTCCAGAGCTCCATCCCACTGTGCTCAAAGCAGGGCCGTGCCAGCAAGTATTTCTCCAAAATATCTGGTGGTGCTGAGTTGGTGCTTGGACTTGATGATATGAAAGATCTTTTTCAACCTTAGTGATTCTATGATTCTGTGGAATGGCAGACTCTGGAACTGCACTTTCCCATCAAATAGAAGGCAGCATTTATACACATTTTTTTCCACTTGCATTTTTGGTACAACAAAGGAAGATTCCCTAAGTTAAGTTGAGTTGAGTTCCTGGGCTAAACAAAAAAATAAGCTGCTTGGGTAAACTTGATTTCTAGGAAGTTCTGATTTCCAGGAAGCATTGCTGGTTTTATGGCACAGAGGATGCCAGGAGCTGGTGGGTCACCCAGAGATACTAACCCTGCTGGGAAGGGGTTGTTGCAGTGACCTGTTGTCGATAATGAGGAGTTTTTCCCCAAAATTGAATTAACTGTGAAGTGCTGCTGTTGGCTCAGCCCGGGATGCTTTGGAAGGGCTGTGACAAACACCCACATCTGGCTGTGGCCCGAGCACAGCTCCAGCAGATGGTTTTCTTTTCCCTCATGGTTGTTTCTCATTCTGTCGGGATTACAGAAACTCCCATCCCCTTTCTCTCATTATTCCTTCAGCCTTGCAGCAGTTCCTCTTGAATTGGCGATCCTCATTAGGCTGGGAAATCCTGCTGAAATGTAATTGCTCGCTAATGGCTTTTCCTTTGTGACACGGAGTTGGCAGCAGCGCTGTGGGGACGGAGCCGCGGGAGAGGTTGGCCGGGCAGATTTCAGAGCTCTGCAATTACTCCATGGATTAATCCTCACTCCGGTGCTTGGCAAAGGGATAAAGGTGACCCAAGTGAGGCCAGGCCCACACAAGGCCCCTCTAATGGCGTTTGCTGCTGCCCCGGAGCATCAAAAGGGCGACGCTTAATGCGGGCAAAAGTGCAGCTCTGGCATGCGGGGTTTGGAGAGATTCCCACCCAAAGTGTGAGGGATCAGAGTTCAGATCTTGCAGGGTGAGACCAACAGGGCCGTTCGTGAAGGGAGTGGTGGCTTGGTGACAGTGACGTGGTGAATTCACACCGTCACACGCTGGGTATTTTGGAGCATTTTGGGTAAGGCCACCGGGCCCTGCCTGAGGCGCAGCCGGGCCTGAGGGGCTCCCAATTCCCTGCTGCCTCACAGAACGTGTCAGGCTGCCAAGCTGGCATGGAGAGGCCCCTGTGTGCCTGAGGACCTTCTGGAAAGCTGGGAATGCCCCAGGCTGGGAGGATTCTGCGGCAGGTGAGCTGTGGTTGGGTGCTCAGAGCCCGCAGTGCTTTGGGAAGGGCTCATCCCTCTGCTCCAAGGGAATCAGTGCCGGGGCCGAGCCCCCCGGGGCAGAACCGAGCACTTGGCACCACCTCCCCCTCCCTGCCGTGGCTTTGTGTCCTCCTCCCTTGTCCTTGCTCCAGTTGTTTTGGGATTTGTTGTCCCCGATCCGTTCTGCAGGCAGAGCAGGGAGCCAGGAAAAGGCTCCTGTTGTTTGCTGGGTCATACTGTGGGGTTTATTCACATTCCATATCCAGCTTTTATGGTTCTGCTCCTGTTTTTCCCTCGAGTGTCTCTGTGCTCTTTGTTTTGTCTCCCTTGCTGGGTTTGCAGCACGAGCCGTGGGTGCTCCACACCCGGCAGACTGCACACCCCTGCAGAGGTTTTTGGCGTGTTCTGTATTTGGGGTAAATATTCCAAGCCCAGGAGGGGTAGTTCTAATTTTGAAATCCAGATTTTCAGCTGAGCTCCACATCTTAAGAGCTTGGGGACTGGAATTTCTGACTGTAGTTGTCTTGGTCATTAAATATTAAGTGAGGCTGTTCCTGCTGGAGGGCTCATCCAAGCACTGAAGGCTCTGAGCTGTCAGGAGAAGGGCCTGGGGGCTCCAGAGTGTTCAGGGGTGGATACTGGACCATGCTAAGGATAAGACCCCAGGAATACTGACACTGCTCAGACGGATGTGGATGATGCTTCTGTGATTCACTCACTTGGCTGTGGTTGCCTTGAAAAAGGCAGCATTGGGGATGAGCTGTGAGAGCAGGACTGGAGGGGTTGGACTTCACACCCCTCTGCATTAACTCTGCAGGATCCTGTCAGGAGCCATCAGCTGCGTCTTGGCTTGGAAAACCTGCTGCTGGCTCCAGGTTCCAAGGCCTCAGCTGCCTTCCAGCTGGGAGCAGGGACACAAACGTGTGTTGGTGCACAGCGAGAGCTGTCGCTTCAAGGGCAGCTCAGGGCTGGAGCCATGGGCAGGAAATCTGTGAGCTCCCAGCCTCCTCCTTTCCCTCAGTTCCCAAATAGTGCAATTCTTCCTCTCTTGGGCAGGGAAGTGCCCCACGATGGAGGGTCACAGCCAAAGGAGCTCGTGGAAATAGGATAAATGCAATTAGAAAAGCCCTGGCCCTGCTGCCTCCCCAGGGACCTGCTGGGCATTTGCCAGCACCACTCAGGAATACACTTAGGAAGCTCTTCCAGCAGCCACCGCCCAGACGAGATAAGAGCATTTTCCCTTCTTCCTGCCATCCCTGTTCCCTGGTGTGCCTGCAGGGAGGGGTGCTGCAGTTCACTGGCCAGAGGCAGGAACAAAACCCCACTGGCCAGTGTGCTTATCTCAGAACAGGCACGGCTCCCTCCTGAATCCCTCCCGGCTCCTTGGTTGGGAAGCTGCTCCTGGAGCCTGGTGCCCACCCGGACACTGCCCGGAGCCCATGGACACCAGGCAGGGAGTCCTGGGAGCCAGGAGCAGAGCACTGCACCCAGCCAGGCCGGGAAAGGCAGGGCTAATCCTGCTGCTTCCACTCAGGGAATGCAGGATTTGTAAATTGTCTCCTTGAGAAACAACGGGTGAGAAATGTGCAGTTCTGGGGACTCCAGGCTGCAGCTTGCAGATGGTTTCCAGTTGAGAGATTCCCACTGAAGGTGCAGAATCAGGAAAAAAAAGGGGTTTATTTTAATTTTCAGTTGATTCAGGGCCTTTAATCTTTGTCAGGGTAGGCAGTAATGCCTCTGGCTTAGTGCCACGATTCCTGTGCCAAGGGCTGCCCAGAGCCCCCCCAGCAGCGACTCCCCAGCAGCCACAGCCCTGCCCGGGGTGGGAAAAATGAAGTTGCTGAGGAAGAAAATGTTGGGATTCATCCAAACAGGGAAAGCTTGTGAATGAGCAACGTATGAATGCTGTACATTAAATGTGCCCCAGCGCATCTTTGCCCATGTTGGAGAGCAGGCACTGGGATATAATTGGTTCTTGGCTGCAGCAGTAATCCCTCAGGAATAACACAGCTAATTAAAGCCTAGGAACTGGTGACCAGCAGCTTCTCCTCTCTCCCTGGCTGGGGCTGTGCTAATCAGGGGCTGGTAGATCCCAGGAAGTTTTGTGTTAATCAGGGAGGGAAGGATTGGGCTTCAAAGCTCTGTGCTTGGTCAAATCCTGAATATCCCAAGGGATGAGCTGGGGGGGATTTTGGATCCTGCTGGGCAGGAGGGATCGGCCGTGCCGGGCCTGTGTCTGTCCTGCCAACCCTTCCCTGCAGTGTGGCCTCTGGCTGCCTCCCGTGGGGCTGGGCTTCTGGGAGACAGAGCTGAAGATGTGAACTGGGGAGCTGCTTTTTTATCTTTTAAGAGATGTTAAGTGCTCCAAACCTCTGGTGAGATGGAGGCAACTGCAGGTGTTCAGCTCCTCTGAGGGCCAGGACTCACAGGCAGGATCTGGAATGAGCTGTTCCAGGCCAGGTTGGATGGGGCTTGGAGCAAACTGGTCTCTGGCAGGTGTCCCTGGTTTATGGAAGGTGTCCCTGCCTGTGGCAGGGAGTGGGACTGGATGAGCTTTAATGTCCCCTCCAGCCCAAACCATCCTGGAATCTGTGATTCTGTGAGATCCAAACCTCGGCGCATCTGCAGCCAAAAGGATTAAAGTCTCTGAGGGGACAAATAGAGAACCTCTGCATAAAACAAAGACAAATCCCAGTGTCATTTCTGGTGTCAAAAAATGGAAGGTCTGAGCCACAAGTGCTAGGGAAATCCTGGAGAAAGTTCTTTGTAGGGAGGAACTTAACCCAGCTGATGGACAAGGCCAACATTCCCTTTATTTCTGTGCAAACCCCTCAGGGGAAAGGCCGGGTACTGAAAGGTTTTGTGTTTGGCAGGCAAAGGAAGGAGGAACAAAGGCGGGAGCTGAGGATGGACAACTCCACCTGAAGAAGAGGCACGTGCTAGTTACCAGGAGGGTGAGTAACTGTTGGAACAATTGAGCAAGGAACTGTTCGGTTTAGGAGCACTTATATTTAAAAGATTATGTTTCATAAAACAGTTTTTTCCTATTAGAGGTTGTAAATCCAATGTGCGTGACTCAAAACTCCCTGGCACTCCTTGAGTTGTGGCCAGTGGCACCAGGAGGAAACACCAGTTCTTTTACTGGTGGCAGCTGTGAGGACTAGTTTAGACATAAAAAAATCACTTAAAAATCAAAAGCAAGATACATGCACTTGTTCAGGATTTGGACAATGCAAAAGGACTTTCAGGTAATTAACTGGAATTTTGCCTAGAGGAGAACTTGCTGTGGTGGCAGATAACACCTGCCAGAGGTTTCTGGTCCAGCTGGAGAGTGGCACTGAGGGGGGAGGGATGACCTGGAGCTTTGAGTCCTCAGCAGCAGTGCGCCCAATTCCCAGTGACTTTCACACAATCCAATTAAATTACAAACACTAATCAGCTGCAGTCCTGCTTCCTTTGCCCTTCCCTTCATTGGAAAACTCCAGGTGCACATCAGGCATCCTGCAGGGGAGTTGCACAATGATTTGATGATGTGTTTGCACAGCAGGTAGGAAACTCAAAAGCTTTGTTGTGCTTCTATTTCCCAGAAATTCCCCAGCCTCCAGCCGAGAAGGAATATTTGCAGCTCCCCAGGCCTTCAAAGAGGTGAAGCAGGAACAGAGTGGAAGAACAGAACTCGTGTCCCTGAACCAATGAAGGAGCAGGTTGGAAAAGGCCACTGGTGTAACTGGGCACAAGAGCCACCCACGGGTGAGTGACACTGCACACAGTGTGGGGAGGGACAGAAACCCACTGGTCAGAGCAAGGAAATTTTAAAGAATTAAAAAAAATGTAAAATTTAAAGCATCCAGGGCAGCTCCAAAGTGGTTCCATTTTGTTCATGCCAGGGGTGTGCTGGGATGTTGCAGGTGAGTGGAACCAGGGCCCAGCTGGTGATGCAGGGCTCGTGCTGGGGCCTGACCAGGCCCAGGGGCCCCCTGAGCCCAGCCCAGCCCTGCCCACGGCTCCCTACAGCAGCCTGGACCCCTTTGCTCTGCAGTGCTCCGGGTTTGAGGGAAGATTATTAACATTTCTACTAATCCCAAGCCACTGAGCCTCCCCTGCAGAGCTCAGCTCAGGCAGCAGAGGTTTCACAGCGCATCAGCCCCCCCGGGCCCAGCTCCAAACTAAAACTAAACTAAAAATGCAGCAGGACAGAGTTTAACAATCAAAAAAAACCCTGCACAGCTGCAGAGACAAAAATGACATTAAAGCACCAAACCTGCTGTGCCTGGAAAGGCTTTTCCTTTCAGTGAAACGCTGGAGCTCCTGAATTCAGACACACAGAGACTTCCTGCAATGAATTGGAGATGACACCCAATAGCCAAGGCAGCCACTGCTAATTATTTAATTAAATCATGTACTGAAATCTGCATGGAGACAACTGCAGAATCTGCCTCCAATGTAAACACTTCAGCACTGATAAAACCCAGGAAAGCAGGAATTACAAAAGGCACCTTCTCCAAAATCTGAATGAACACCACAACAGTACATATAACTATATATAGATATATTTATATTTATATCACAGCCTGGTTTGGGCTGGAAGGGACCTCAGAGATCACCTCATTCTAGAAATACTTCCAAGTCCTCAAGGTCCAGTTACTGTGGAGACCTTCTGCAATCAACTCCTGTGGATCCCTGCAACATGAATGGATCTCAGACAAGCACATTTCATTTGAAGGTACCTTTACAAGGTGTGCAGACAGAGAGGGAGGCACAAAATGTCATTGTTACCTTCAGAAAAATTCATACCCAGTAAACAAACTGCTGGAAGGGTGGCATGAAATGAAATGACAACACTGCTGCAAGCAGGGCCAAAAAATCCAGTGCTTCCCATGAATGTCCTGCAAGGTGTTTATTTCTGGGACCTTTAACAACAAAACCACCTTGGGGAGGGCTCAGCCCAGGCAAGAACCTCACAACCCAACGAGCAGAAGTACCAAGCCTTTATTACAAGAGCCATGATTCCAGGGCAGAGCTGTGTCCAGGGTTGCCAGTCCCACCCAGCTGAGGGTGGGGCAGTGCTGCTGCTGGATTTCCCCATTCCCAGGACACCACCAGCCTTTGATCCAGCCTTTGGATTCCCCTGAACTGCTGCTGCCAGCACTGAGTGGGCCAGACCAAGGAACTGCCTCTTGGAAAAGCCAAACACCGCAAGGGAAGGGGAAAAAATAAAATAAAAAAAAAGAATGAATCACACACTGGACACAGTTATCACTACGAGAAGTTGAATGAGTTGCTTTACATCCACATTGCAAATAATTTCACAAGCTGGGAAATGAGTTTGCTGAGTATCCTCTTCCCCTGGGGGTGGAGGGTGTTGGTTTGCTGGATCCTGGCATGGGATGTGCAGAGCCACACTGAATCCATGTTATCTGTTATTGTTGGGGTTTTGAACAAAATTGATGGAGTAGGAGCCAGTTGATGAATCCTGTTTGATCTGGAAGTTCTCTGTTGACAGGCCAAAGGGGCGCAGGACCAAATTGCCCAGATCCTTCAGTTTGCCTGCAATGACATTCCAAGAGAACATGGTGAGAGCTGAGCAGAGGGAAAACTCCCATGGAATTACACCCGATGACACAGCCTAGCCCTGCTGATTTATCCATCACAGGTAAATGCTGAGGAAATCTCTGCATTTTGTTAATATTTAGGCTCTCAGCAGGAATTAAAAATCATTGTTAAATATCCACAGGGTATGAGAGTTAATAAAGTCTAAAGACTCCTGTCAGTATATGGATCACACATAATTCCTGACTCTGGAAAATGCAAATTGCTACAGCTGTAAGAGAGGAAGGACAACAAAAGGGCATCCTTTAAAAAAATCCTATATAGAAATGACAGAATGGGTAAACTGAAACAGGAAGCAGAGGTAACAACTTCACTGCTGGCTGTACACAAACCCCTGGCATGACAACACAAAGGATGAAGATGGTCAGTTTTCCAAGAAAAACATTCTTTTCCTCCTGGTTTCAATGCAGAATTGTAGATTTCCCAAAGGAAAAGCAGAAGTTTGGACAACTTGAAGCGTTCTCAAGGTTTGCCTCCCAAGGCTACACCCCACCTTTCCAAAAGCTCCCACCTGCACTGATCCTCAGGGAATGGGTTTTGTTTTGCTGGGAGCTGAGTGTGACAACAGCAACTGCTGCCATGGAAAATCCACTGAGCAGCTGCAGCAGCCAAGGGCCTGGAACAACATCTGGGAATGCCACACCTATTCCTGCCTGGAGGGGCTTTGAGTCCTGAGAACCCCCCGGCACTGTGCTCACCTCACCTGGGCTTCTGGGACAAGGACACACTGGAGCAGTGGAGTCCTGGAATGGTTTGGGTTGGGAGGGACCTTACAGCCCATCCAGTGCCACCCCTGCCATGGCAGGGACACCTTCCACTGTCCCAGGCTGCTCCAAGCCCCGTCCAGCCTGGCCTGGGACACTGCCAGGGATCCAGGGGCAGCCACAGCTTCTCTGGGCACCCTGTGCCAGGGCCTCCCCACCCTCACAGGGAAGAATTTCTTCCCAATATCTGGAAAAAGACAACCCTACCCCTCACCCCACCAAAGCAAATGGGTGGGAGAAACAAGTTTTCTTCAATTTGATTTTTTCAATGGGCATCAATAGAGGATGTGGTTCAGGGATGTGGCCAAAGTCACTCCAGCAGCAGCTCAGGTAGGATTAACCTGTTTGGGTTTTTTTTAAGATACACCTGTTTAAGATAAATTAACTATGAAGTTCATCCCTTTATGTAGCATCCTGAAAGCATTTTGGCTGTAAAAGCATTTTGGTAGCATCTGTCTGAGTGGCATGAAGAGGTTTTTTTGTACTTCTGGACAAACATTTGGCCACGGCTGAGCTTCAGGTGTGGGGTGAGGAGTGTCTTTGTGGAGAATCTGGAATGGCTGGAGCCCTCTGGCCCTGCAGCTGGGCAGGAGAGCAGAGTTTGCCTGGCAGGACACTGGGAAAGGTCTTTTCCAATGGCAGGGAGCTGGAGGCTCTTTTCCAAACCCATAAACACCCCCTTGCTGCCTCGGGATCCCTCCTGCAGCTGGAGCAGCTCCTGGGAGAAGCTCCCAGCACAGCGTGGATTTGGGGCTTTATGATAATTCCACCAGCACATCCCAGCTCACCTCCTGCTCTCTCCCTCCCCAGCCAGGCTCTGGGGCCGCCACACTGAATTAATTGTTAATGAGGCAGAAGAAAGCCTTGGCTTTTCCGGGCACTCCAGCCCGGAGCTGCTGCTGCTGTCCTGGCACACACAGAGCCAGCATTGTAGGGGAGCTCTGTCTCCTCCTCCCACAGCTCCTTTCAGCCCTGCATTAAGGGCTATAGTGAACTGCAACCCCCTCCTAAAGAAAAGCTCCCTCAGAGCCTGTGCTGGGAGGAAGGAAAAGGCACCACGTGGAGCTGGGACTCAGCTGCAGAGGCTGCCCAGCCTCCAACACTCCCTGTCCCCAAGCAGGGTCACCCTCTCCTCTCTCTGCCCTTATTCTCGCACATTTTGCTCTTTTTCTTTCAAACACACCCTGTGTATTTTCCACCTGCAACTCCAGCACATTCAGGTTCTTCACCAAAGCAAATATTCGGGGGTTAACAAGAAAACAGAACTGTAAAAATCAATTTAGGGCTCAGAAGTCTGTGATTCATTACTCACCTAAACTGCAATTTAACACCCTATTGAAAGAGGCAGATGCAGGAAAAGATTACTCACAATTTACATTAAGATGTAACAGCCAAAATTAATTGCTATTCAGTCTTTCTGGCAATAATTCTGGCTTAGCTGCTGGTGTTAATGCAGGGTTTGGAAGTTGAAAAGCTCCATCTTGCTTGTGTAAAGAATTCTTTTGGAGAAAAGACAAATTTCCTGATGAGGTCTCCTCTCTGTGTAACTTTTTGGTATTACCAACATTTTTAAGCAATTAAAAGAGCAAGGGCAAATCCTTCTCCCTTCTCTAAATGGTAAATGAGGGCTGAATTGCGACTGTAATTTAGCCCTGGTTTACCTATTTAAAATCACCTTGTGCAGGGTTGGGGTTTAGCAGCTTAGCTGCAAATACAACACAACTGTCAATATTAAAAAAGAAACCCAAACCCCATAATTCTTTAGGCACAAAGCCTAATAAATACCTTTGCTGATCTCAGCTACTTGGAAAAAATCTTTTTGGCAGGAAGGCCCAGGTGAGGTGCTTTGGCTCCCAAATTTCTAAAACCATTCCAAAGTTCTCCTCTCCTGACACCCTCTCCCCAAAGGAGTGGTGCCAGATATCACAATAATTGTAGAAGTCTCCAAACAAGACTGGAAATCGTTGGCTTTAAGGAGAGAAATACAAAATACCCCCCAGAAAATGGTCATTGTTCACAGCCTCAGTCACTGAGGCAGAGGATGCTCATGGAAGCACAAAGGGAAAGAACCACTTGGATTTGAAAGCTCCTTCCCAAGGCTGCTCCAAGTCCAGCTCTCTTTGATGTGAACTCAGGGGTCACTTCATCCTGAGCAAACTTCAGTGGCAGCTGAGCTGATCAAAACATGGAAATAACTGAAATACAAATGTCAGCCTCGGAAAAGGGAGATCCTTGAGGACACACAGCATGAGTGGGCTTGGCTTGGCCACAAAACAGGATTTTTCTGGTGACATCAACCTCAGCAGTCACATGGCCCACAAGGAAAATCCAGCCAGGAATGCTCTGGGATATTCACACACAGCCACTGCACAGGGGGTTCAACCTCTGACAGAAATGAGCTGCAGCCCTGGGAAACAGGAAACACACTTGGGAAGGAGGAGGGTGCACTCCATTTATCTGGGTTTGTTTGTACACAGCTCCAGCCTCATGACAGTGGGAGTTGGTTGGGCAACCCAGGGGTTGTTTGAGTGGAAAGAGTAAAAGCTCAGCAAAACCAGGACAGGCCAATTCACTGAGTGAGGATCAGTTCAATATCCAAAGGAGCCGAAGCACGACCTGGGACATTGCTCCTAATTACAGGTTAGTGTCCGTGCTCCTGGAGCAGGCCCGGCCTGGAACTATCAGGATGCCTTGGACTTGCTGTCCTGGAGCCCAAAAAGCCTGGAATACAACCCAGGCACCTGAGCTGCCCCATGGGAAGGCAGGAATGCCCCCCTGGCACTGTCCTAGCCCAGTCAGCCCAGCTCCAGCCACAGTGCCATGAGCCAGGTCCATCCTGGCAGTGGGAAATGCCATCAGAAAGGGTGGAGAAGTGGGAACAGCTTCAAACAAATTCACTGTACAACAAAACAATCCAAAGGAATCTTGGAACCACCACATTCCATCGGGTTTCTATTCTCCTACTCCTTCCAGAACTCCCATCTAAACCCTCTCCAGGGCTTTCCCCTGACCTCAGACAGAGCTGCAGCAGTTTGCAAACCTTGGGAAGTGTTTCCTTCCTCCATGGGCAGCTCCATGGCATCACTGCTGCCTCCCTTAACAACAACACACAGGGAATCTTGGAACACTCAGGAGAAGGGGCTCCCACATCCCTGACTTCATTTCAAAAGAATGTTTTATAAAAAATCCCTCAGTTTGTGTGACAGCAGTGAGCTCGGGCAGTGCTAAGAATGAACCCCCCCTGCCCCACTGCCACCACATCACTGTCATTTAACCAGAGCTGTGACAATCCTGTCACACACGAGGCTGGGGATGAACACAGGTTCTGTGTTGTCCTACCCTGCTCTCAGTGTGGCTCTCCAGCTGTTTGAACTCCTTGTGGACATCACTGAGAAGGGATTTCTTTCTCCAGAATCCCAACAGAAACAGTCTGAACTGGTTCCCAAAAGCCCAGCTCAGTTTTGAAATCCCAACTGCCACTTGTAAAATATTAACACTGTTAAAAGAGATCCCACCTAGTCTGACATCCAGGAAAAAACCAGCAGTGCAGAACTAGGGTTGGATTTACTGTTCCAGTCAAATCCCTTGTGATTAGTGAGGCCCTTTAGAGTTCAGCAAAGATCAGGAATTATTTTCATATTACTTTGTGCTGAAACCCACCCCGTGTCCTACCAATGGGCCTGATCCTTCTGGAGATTTTCTGCATTTGTCATTTATTTATAGCCCCATCACCCTTAACCTGCTTTATTTAGGGCTTGTTCTCAGCACAATGGGGGAAGCAGACTCTGATCCTGTAAAGCTCTGCAAAGCCTCGCTGACACTCTGCTGGGTCAGAGCAGAACAAAGCCAGAGCAAATCAGAGGCTGCAGAAAAGAAATTACAGAAAAATATCAGCATAAGCTGAAACAAGTCTCTTCCTCCCAAATATATCACGAATCAGTGTGAAAGACAGGCTGAGTTTGTTTAACCTGATTTTCTGCAGAACAGCCAAACCCTGCCTTCCCTTCCTACCAAAAACTGCCTTAGGAAATGTAATTCCACTCCTGGTGCTAACCCTGGGTAGGTCCAATTCAGCCTCCAACCAAACAGCAATGAAATGCTGAATAAATCAAGGCAAACATGAACACTCGGAGGTCTCTGAGCTGGAAGTGCTACAGAAAGAATCACATTTGTTTCTTCAGCCCCCTGATCAAACATCCCCAGTTATTCCAGCTGGGGGAGTTCCTTTTGGTACAGGTTTAGGGAAAGCCCTGGTTTATCCCTTCCATGGGAATGTTTGCTTTGAGGGTTTATTTGCAGGGAGAAAGGGCTGAGCAGTTGGGTTGGGTCAAACAATTTTCCCCAGCTTTTACGTACACTGATACGAAATTGTTTTAGAAGGTTTTAAGTTTTCTTTCTTTAAATGGAAGTCATGACCTTTTCTGCATGGGAGAATTCCTTGTCTCCAATTTACTGTAGGTGAAACCAAGCAATTGAGAACTACAAAGAAATCAGGAGTTTTGTTTAACACTGAACAAATATTTCCTTTAAGATTTACCTCCTTTAAATTTTATACAAGAGATTCTATTCATGCATTTTTTCTAGTAGATCATGAAGGTTTTTATGGAATACATGCTACTCACCCAACATTTCTTTCTTTAATTTTTCATTCCTCTCCTCAATTTGCTGTGGCAATCTCTGTGGAGAGAGAGGAAAAACTGGAATCAGATCCCTGCTTTCAATAATGCTCCCACTTAGGACATCAGCAGTGACAGAGACACAAATCCTGACCTGCAGCTCCTACTCCAGACTCTGAACACTGCTAATCCAGAGACTCAGCACTTCCCACTCCAGGAATGTCCTCATGGACACCCATTTTTATCTGGTGTCTATGATACTTATCCCAAAGTACAGCTTCTTCTGGGAAGTCACTTTATCTGCCCTAAAATCCCTCAAAAACTGTGTGGAAGCTGAAATTCTCCCAACAGTTACACACCTGTGAAAAACCAAACCTAACCATTGCTTCCATATAATGAAACTTTCTGGAGAAGCAGCACTAGGGGTGATCTGACCACAAACCATGATAATTCCAAACTGTTTAGTCTGGCACTGAAAAAGTCAAAAATAACTGAGAACTGAAATCAGAACCCCAGCTCTGCACTCCTGAAATACAAACAGTGCTCAAGTATTGGAGCAAGTACCAAATCAGGAATCAAAGAACTATTGTGCATTTCATATTTTAATCTGTCATTTAACAGGGTCATGACATTCCCTAGAGCAGTGTGAGATCATTTCTGTGGGCAGGGAGCAGGAAGATTTGCTCTAACTGTGAATGAAGCCAATTTGCAAATTTTCTTGAGGCATCATTTTCATTGCCAGTGAGGGGGAAAAGATCCTGTGATATTCCTGCAAAGCAGAGACACTTTTACCTTACAACAGAGCAAAGATTCTCAGCCTCCTCCAGGTTAGAGATGTAACCAGGTATGTGGAGTCAACAGCTGAAACCTGGGGGCTTTTATTATGAAATCTAGAGATTTATGATGAATATTTGAAAAGTGTAAAATGATAGCTGTCAGGATTTCCTTAACAGGTTTTCAAGAAGGGAGTTTTAAGCTTCAGTCTCAATAGTTTGCTTCTCCCCTCAAATTTGACAAGGAGCAGCTCAAGGCAGAACAGAGCAAATGCCAGTGCAGGGTAATTTGAGGGCATTTTGTCCGAAGGGTTCTGCAGCCAAAGGCTCTGCCTGGCCAAGGGAGGTCAGGGAGCAGGAGGGGGTGCAACCCCCAGGCTCTGCAGTGCCCAGGCACAGAAATCAGGAATAAACACTGAGCACTCTGAACTGTGCCTGAGGGATGGCCAGAGGAGCAGCAGCACTGCTGGAGATTCCCTTCTGGGGCTGGGCAAGGGCTCTCCTGTGGGATTATCAGAGGCTCAGTCACTGAGAGAAAATCATGGCTTTGCATGGCTCACAAACAGTGTCTGTACTTCCAGGGGTTCCAAAGAGCCTGAACAGAACCAGCCACCCCCGAGGGTCTGACTCAGAATCCTGGATTATCCTGAGTGGGAAGAGACCACAGGATCATCCAGCCCAGCCCCGGGCCCTGCACAGACCCCCCAACAATCCCACCCTGGGCACCCCTGGAGCTCCGGCAGCCTCAGGGCTGGGACCATTCCCTGGGGAGCTGTTCCTGGCCCTGGGGAAGCCCCAGCCCAGCTCCAGAGGCAGCAGGACCTTTATGGGAGCTCAGCTGTTTCATGGGATCACCCCTCACCACCAACAGCACTCACACAGTTAAGCAGAATATTTTCTGCCATCAGTGCAACTGATCCAGTCCCCCAGGAAATCATTCCAGGCAAGGTTTCTTGCCTAATATGCCATAAAAGCTGTTCCTAATCTGTCACTTACAGCACCACAGTGTGGGGAAAAGGGGGGCAGAATCACTGCTAATGATTTATTTTCCCAAATGGAGACTTAAAACAATTAAGCCTTTCAAAAAGGTTTTTGTAACAACACATTCGGAGTGGGTTTACAGACAAATCTGCAGGTGATGCACATGAGTTTTTTTTTCCCTTCTGAGGCAGAATCCATTGCAGGTGCACTGGTGTGAACTAAAATAATGATAAATAAGTTAGACCAAAATTCACTGAAAGGCTTCAGCTTACCATGCAAGCTTCTCTGGCTTGATGAACTGATGGGTCTTTTTCTAGGACTGCCTTATAATCTTCCAGAGCTTCATCTAATTTTTCTGTTTTTTCATAGAGTTCTGCTCTCCTCAGCAAAGCTCTGACATAGTGAGGGTCTAATTCCACAGCTGGAAAACAAAACCAAAGCCCAGGATTGTACCTGAAACATTTCTCCACCCCTCAAATGAATTCTGAAGCATATATTACATTTGTAAGTTGTCCTTAAAATGTAACTCAGGATCAAACAGAAACATAGCTTAAAGCTAAGTGAGAATTCAGAAACAGCTGCCTGGGACAGTCTCATGATCATGTTTCATTTAATGTCCACAATCTCTCACAGATGGAAGTGATTTATCATCACAAAGCTTTAAATGTGCAATCCTATCCATGCAGGGATTCTAAGTGATGCTACAGAAACTTTAAGGACCTGCGAGATATTTCTGTTCTTGTGTGTTTAGCAAGTGGCTATTATTAGATTGCAGCTAAAGTTAAATATCCCTCCAGACACACACAGCAGGGAAAATCAGCACTGCCATGCTTATCTCAGTTCAAGTGGAGACAAACTCCAGGAGAATTTCTGGAGCTCTTCTGAATTTAATACCAAACAGTCCAGATTGGGTTGGGAGTGCACAAACAGCGACTTCAGCTCTGTCAGTTGGCAGAGGGGCATCCTGACTGATTCTCAGCTTTTCCTCCCCTCATTCCCTTGGCAGCCAGGGCTGTTTGCAGTGGCAGTTCAGACTGAATGCTAAACTCAGCAGTAACCTCCACATGGTAATTCCTCAGGCATTCCTTCATCCATTTTGCACCACAGAAACAGGGAATGTGAAAGATTTCACCACAGAAAGAGGGAATATTAAAGATTTCACCTCAGAAAGAGGGACTATGAAGGATTTCTCATCACAAAAAGAGGTCTGTCCATGTTATAAGTCCCAGCCCATTAAAATGGTTCTGGGGACAATTAAATCCCAGATTATCCAGGTAAATATTCCAGTTTATTTCCTCTGGAAGGACAAAGGCAATGGCACAGTCAGCAGGCTGCAGGTGACTGAATTGCTCTGCTGTGCTCCAGTCCCTGGGGAGTGTCAGGCCCTGGCAGCTGAAATCTCCCTGCTCAAAGCACATTGATTCCCTCTGAGCCACTGCAAAATTCAAGGTGTTTTTCAGAAAGCAGCACCAAAGCCAGGCAAAGCCCCAGTGAGAGAGGCCAGGGAGGAGCTGGTACCTCCAGGAGCCCTTTCAGCAAGCACAGCCTCCCATTTCTGTGCAGGCAGAGCTGGCACACAGCCACTGGATTAGTTCTCTGATTGGTAATTTGGATTTTTCTCCCCAGCTGTCACAGGGAGTTTAACAAACACTCGAGGGTGGGTGAGTGGGTGGAAGCAATAAAGCAAAGCACAGCTGAACTGATTCCACCAGAAGGTGCAGAGAGGGAACTATGCAGGGCAGGAACAGGGGAACATAAGCCCTGGTGACAAAGCAAAAGCTGTGCAGGAAAGGGACTTGATGATGCTTTTAACTCTATAAAGCCTCAGAGTTCTTTGGAATCTGGGATTAAAGCAGGATTTGGGGGGAATGGCAGGTGGAAGCAGGACTGAAACCACAGGTGTGGGAAACAGAAAAGACTTTCCCATTAAAAACAAGGACAAACTGCAGCCTTATGGTACAAGAGAATAGAAAGTAAATTACTGCAGGCAGGAAAAGGTTTGACAGACATTTTACAAAATAAGTAATTCAAATCAGGTGTTTTCTGTTCAATTTTTTAAAGACCCTTATGCCCAAAATTACAGCTCTGCAGTAAAGGCACTAAATGACACAATTTATGTATAAAAATCTGGCACAAGGGCAGCACAGAGAGAAAAAAGTACCTTTGGTGCAGTCACTCAGGGCAGCCTCCGTCTTGTCCTAGAACACAAAATAGTTTTGTTAGATTGAAGTCATATTTCTTCATGTCCCCATGCCTGGAGGTGGCACTCAGTGCTCTGGGCTGGGGACAAGGTGGGGATGGGGCACAGCTTGGACTCCATGGTCCTGGAGGGCTCTGCTCACTTCAGAATTGCATTTGTGCCAGACTCAATCCAGCGTGACACAGAATAAAACCAACACTCACCTGTTTCATTTTTGCAGCAGCTCTGTTTGAGAACAGAACAGCCCTGTCCTTCTGGAAGCAGGCTGGGCAAATCTGCAGAGCCTTGGTGTAGGAGTCTTCTGCCTCTCCATAGTCTGCAGAGCAACAGGAAAAACCCAAACCAAACCATTTATTTCCAATCACCGAACCCCAGGGCTGAGATTCCTTTGGAAACATTTCTCAATATCTGGTGATATTACACCAGAATCAGTAGCTGCTCTGAAAGAACATTACTAAGTACATAAATACAAACAATTATTTTAAAATTGATTTAATTCTGCTTATAAAAGCAGGAGTATACTCCTGAGCTGAATGCAACAAGTGCAGCAGGATGTGGATGTAATTCTCATCCCTGAAATTGGTTCCTTCTCTTTGAGCAGTGGAATCCCTTTGGATGAGGGGTGTCCTCGAGCTGAAGGGAAGAAGTGGTGAAAGCTGTCACTGCACTGTACCTGCTCAGAGCAGCTGCAGGGAGGTTTTATCACATCCCCCTCAGTGACTGACTGAAAGGTCAGGAGCATGTCAAGGAGAGGCCAGGATGAGACTCCAGCAGATGCCTGTGGCTCTCCTGGGCTGAGCAGTTCCCTCCTGCCCTCTCTGATGCCTTCCAGAGCTGGAGACCATTCCCAGGATCCTGTTCCTTTAGGCACCTCCAGCCTCTGCCTCTCCTCAGGGCACAGATTCCTTGGCTGTGTCCTGCTGGCTGAGGGAAGCAGGAATCTGCATTTCCTGCTTTCTCTGGGAATCCTCCACCCACCAGCAGATTAAATCAAAGGCAGGTGTCAAAACCACTTCCCCCCTTCTGTTTGTTCATTAAAATCAATGTGCAAAGGTAGAAGACAGCTACGGAGCCCCAAATCCTGCATCAATTTGAAGCACAGCCAACAGCTCAACCCAGAGCCCAGGGGAAGCCTTTTTTGATCACTAAAAGAAGCCCTGGCTCTTGGAAGGCAGTCCAAAATCCATGCTTTTGTATGTAAGCACTCAGCTTTCATGGGAATCCTGCTTTAGTACCCAAATCTTTGGGATTTAAACAACTCTAAAGGAGGTCTGGTACCTCTGTCTCTGCTCTAGAGCTGGATGAAAAATGAAAGAGGTGATAAAATTCAACAAGGATGGTGTGAGATCTTCCTCAGGGTTTTCTGCAGCATCACCACGATGGCTCAGTACTAATGTGAGATTCTCTACCATCCACATGGTGTTCAAAGATGATCAACCCACCTCCTTTCTTGAAGTGCTCATTTCCCTTCTCCTTCAGCCCCGTGCTCTCCTTTCTTCTTTTCTACAAAAGAGAAGACAATGTCTCAGAGTATTTCACTGAAATGAACAACTAGGTCAGCTGCAGTTCCAAATAAAGTATGGAAGGGAGGCAGAATAAAACATAACCTGAAGAGTTTTAACTCTGCCAAGATCTGCTTGTAGACCCTGTGACACGAATTACTTTATATACCCATGAAACACTGGAGTGTAACAGCAAGGCAATTAAAAAGCTCCACTTCACAGCCACCAGGATGCAGGGAGAGCATCCATGGAGAATTCCACGCTTTAAACCAACACATCAGCTTTTAGCTGGCTGTTTGCTTCTCCCTTCCACCTCCATTTAATTCACTCACTGCAGGTCAGCTTTGCAGAATATATTTTAAATGTAAAGTCTCAAAAGTTTTGCTGGAAATAATTCCACCTCAGCAATTCCAGTTATTTTCAGAGATGCACAAGGAAAAGGTCCAGGCTGAGAAAGCTTTCTTAGGCAGAGTGAGTGAACCCCCAGAAGCAGGTTCTTTGTCCAGTGAGAACTGCACATGTGAGCAGAGCTGTGTTTTCAACCATGAACATCTTGGCACAAGGGGAGGCCACGTTCAGGCTCTCAGCCTGTGACACAGAAAACTCAGGATGTCACCAAGCCATCCCTTCAACCTCCTGACAGTGCAGACATTCCTGAAACAAAGCAGGGAAAGGCAGGAGCATCACAGAGCTCAGGAGTCGGTCTGTGCTACAAAAACCATCCTTGGAGCACTGATTTTTCTCCCAGCACACAAAGGACTTCAATGGAGGTGTCTGTAAATGACAGATCACTGAGCAATTAAAAAGCCAACAGTAGGAAAAGGAGCAGTTTCCTTTCCTGCAGATTGTGTGAATCAAGGATTAATGCAATTATCAATATCACACAGAACATCTCCTTGGAAACAGCTAAATATAGTACAGAGTGTGGAGCACTGCACCAGCTCCCAGCTCTGCCAAGGAGCTGACAAACAGCTCAAAATCACAGGTTCTTCCTCCTGCTTTTACTGGCTTTGGGAATTGATTCACCTGACCATCGGCACCACCTTGAGAACAGACCAGGTTCAGTGGAAGGACACTGAGTCATGACACAAAATTCCACAGCAAAATCTCCTCTGACCCCTTTGATACATGCCCAGACCATCAGATTTGTTCCCATTGCCTACTAAATAGCTTTTCTCATACTCATGACTGCTCACATTTTAAAGAAACCCCACAAAACACAGGGCAGACAAACCATGTCCAATTATTCAGGAAGTGCCTTTGCTCAGGGAGGGCTGACAAACCCCCCCAAGTCCTCCCACAGCACCTCAAGGGACACAGTTGGTACTTTCTAAACATGAACATACAAATTTCACACTTCAGGCTACACGAAAATCCCAAATTCTCTGTGCAATGCAGGACTCTGCTGTTCAGCACAGCGAATGTGGAACTGCTACACCTCAATTTTCAAGGGAGCAGACAGAAATTCCTGCCTGGACCCTACAAAAGACATTTTTAAATCATCTGCAGTGCACAAAGGGCAAAAATGATCCCAACTTTTCATGGCACAGAACAAAGCAGCCCCATCTCAGCACAGAGCAGGCCTGAGATGAGGATCCTGCTGGAAAGATCTCCACAGACAACCCTCAGTGAGGGGAAGGGCTGCCTGAAACACAAACCCCACTGACTTCATTGCTCATGACCTATTTAGAAGTGGCCTTTCGGTGCCATGAGCACTCTCTGCTGCACAGGGTTCAGTTACAGCTCCACAAGAATGAAAGGATTTTTATTATGAACACAACTACAGCATGCTCACACCAGTCCTGAGGCAGAAACCCTGGAATCAAGGGATGCTGGATGAAAAGTTTGGCCTGTATTATCAATATTTTGTTTCATTTTATCCAAATTATTAAAAAATATTACATGTTCACCCTAATGATGCATTAAATGCTAATATAAAAAGTTATTTGCAGCAAGAAAGCTTCAGAAGAATAAGCTCTATATTAAAAAAAGGAGTAAAAGGAACAACAACAAAACAGCATTTTTAAGAGCTCTGTGTATGATTTTGTAATTTATTCAGCTCCCTGCAAAGCAGCAATGGTTCAAAACTTACATTTCTGTGAGAGCCTGACCAACATTTCCAACATATCCTGGTTTACAGGTTTCACTTCCAAACTGAGTGTCCAAAGTTGTTCTGAGAAGGTGAAGACTCTAGGGTAGGTACCTCCTGCACATCAGTGGGTTTGCATTTCAGGTATGAGTGACCAAGAAGCAACACCTAAAAGCAAATTCCTCTGGCTTTTCCACAGAATGTAAAAGCATGAAAAATGGATGAGCCCCTCACACGCTAAAGGCACTGCCCTGGAAAGCAGGCTGGGTGTGAAATAAATACATTATTTATTCCTCCATCCAGACATTCCTTTGACAGAAATTCCTAACGCAGACCAGGGGAAAGGCAACTCTTGGAGCTGAATTTCCATTTATGCTGGACTGCTCCAGGGGAGGCTGGGAGAACCTGTTCAAACCCAGGGAAAAACCCCAAAGCACTCCAGCACTGAGAGGAGACAGCTCTGCCCTGAGGATGGTGAATTCCCAGCAGTTCCCTGGGACCGATGAGTCCCGAGGGAAAAATCCCAAGTGACTCGTGAAGGGATTTGCAGTGTCCCCCACGTCCCCAGCAGGCTGCTCCAGGACAAGGCTGCAGGGGCTGCAGGGCAGCTGCCCTTCCTTCCCTCCCAGGGAATTAGGTCAGCCTGAATCCTGGAATGCTATGCCCAGGAAAAGCCATCCTGGAAAAGGCATCCTGGAAAAGGCACCCTGGAAAAGCCATCCTGGAAAAGCCACCCTGGAAAAACCACCCTGGAAAAGCCACCCTGGAAAAGCCACCCTGGAAAAACCACCCTGGAAAAGCCACCCTGGAAAAGCCACCCTGGCCTGCTCCGTGCCCTGGGGCTGCTCACACACAGCACTGGGGGCAGCCACAACTCCCCAGTTTAGGATTTTCTGCTCTTCAGTGGCAGCAGTATCTGAAGTTTTGGGGTCTTTTGCAAATTTTAGTAATGCAAAGATGACAAATTCCATTGCAGGCACTGATTTTGATGTGGTTTAAATATTTTTTAAAGTTCAGAAGAAATGACTGCATGTAACTGGTGATGATTCTTACAGGATCTGATTAGAAATGTTTAAATTTGAACACTGAATTCCAATCCCAGACTCAGAAAAAATCAGTATTTAACCCAAACCTGCCTGGCAAAGCCTGGGATGCTGCAGGTGATCTCAAGTCATGACAAGGGACAGCTTGGCCTCGTGACAATAAAGTACAAACCTAAATCACACACAGCCCCTGCCCCTCAGCTGCTCTGCCAAAACACTCAGGGTTAACAGGAAAAGCATGATATAAAATAGAATTTCATAGAATTTATTTATAACTATATAATTATAAATAAATTTTATCTGAATATTAAATACAATTTTTATAATAATAAAAGCATTACTCTGCTATTAGAGAAGACAGCAACCTACACATTCCCCGTTTCCTTGGGAAGTGAGCAACACAATAAAAGTGCTGGAAGTGAAATCCTTGAACAGCCAGTGGGAGCTGAAGGAACAACACCCTCAGTTTGTGACACTTCCCACAACATTTTCCCTGGCTGTTCCTGTGCTTGGAATGATCCCTTGGTTTCCCTTTGCTGGGAACTGTTCCTGGCTCCAGTTCTGGAGAAACTCTGTGTACAGTGAACCTGCACCTCACAGCCCCTCGGAAAGGGCAAAACCATGGCTTTTAAAATTCCTGGAGCTCAGAGGGGGCACAGAAACAGGAATTTAAACAGATCAGGAATGCATTTTCCACCTTCCAATCCCACTTCTCAGTCGTTCATTAGCAGTTGTCTGCTTCCCCCTGCAGTTTTGGGGAGCTACTGCTCTATCCTGCACCCAAGGGTTTGGATTTCAGTTTAAGGTTGAAGTCACCCCAAAATCCCTTTTTTAAATCTTGAAAATGGCCAAAGCTGCCCTTGGGAGGTTCCAGGGCAATGGCAGGGATAGACCCGGCCTGTCCCTGCTCCCTGGGATTCCATGGAAAAGAACTTTACTCTTTCTACTGCCAAATCACCACATTCCACGAAATTGGAAGCAGCACTTCCAGTCACAGGGAAGGAGGTCACAGCCCTCCCTGACAGCTCCAGTTAAGCCCAGCCTAAGTGTGCCTCTTGCTGAGTGACACCAGTGCCAGCCATCCTTCCTGCTCCAGAGGAACAGCCCCGGGCAGGGAAAGTGGGGCTGCCCACGAATCCATCAGCACAAGAGGAAAAGGCCTCGATCTGACAGGAGCAGCCCCTGCCAGAGAAATGCACAACTGAACACAGGACTCCCATCAGACAGCAGCACCCAAAGGGACACGAGGGGAGATTTTTCCCTCTTCCTGTTAAACTGCCACTCAGCAAAAGACTTTTGTTTGTTTAAAACTCAAAGAATTATAAATCACACAGGGAGATTATAATTCCAGCTTTTATTTGAATTCTTCTCACCGGCTCTTGCAATGAATGACTCCAGCAGATACAGAAATACTGCTCAAATGTTCTTCTCCAGGCTTTAACTCAGCAAATGTAACAGGATGTTCTATTCTATACAGAAACTTCCCTTTATGGAAAACAATGAGATCAACCCAAAGGCATAGGAAGGAAAGGAAGGGTGAGGAAGGGCAGCTTAAAGGAAATGTCTTCACTAAGCCAATGTTCCCTAACTCATCCTAGAGCCTCCAGAAAACAGAGGCATTAAAAAAAGGAAATTTTACTGTTTAGCCCAGAAAGAATCTCAGGTATCACTCAAAAGTCCTATTTCTCCTACAGAGCTGCTCACAAGACGCTCCTCAAGAGTCTCCTCTTGCTTGTCTTGCTGACACATTTCCTGCTGTCAGAACAGAAACTGTGATTCCAGCCAGCTGGAGGTCCAGGGCACATGGAAAGCCCACAGAAGGAGCTGCTCAGGAGGAATATTGGATATTTATTCTGGTGTCTAACAGAACACAGGGTTCCATATCCAAAATTAGAGCTGCCCAGGCCAGGTGCTGAAGTCCTGGCCACAGAACAGGACAGCATCTGCCACGATGGAGGAGCTGAGGGGCTGGGAGTCCTGCACTGGATAAACTCCTCATTAAAGGGTGTCCCTCAGAGCAGGGCTGGGCCAGGCTGAACAATGACCCTGCAACAGCTGCTGGGTGTCCTCGGATTAATTCTGCAGAGCAGCCCCACGTCAAAGCCATCACTGTCACTGACAGCCAGCCAGAAAAATCTGCTTGGAATGCATCAAAAGCAATTTGCTGCTCAGTGCCTCTGCTGAGGCAGCAGCAGCAGCCTTGTGAAACAACAACCAAACCCTGTAAAGGTGAATTTCAATCCTTAAAAAGCTCAGAGGTGCAAGCCCAGGCAAGGAGCCAGGCTCTGGTTTTAAGAACACTTCTTACAGGTCTGTGGCTTAATATCCCTGCACGTTCTTATTCTGCTTCTCTGTGCAGAGACAATTTCTGAGGGCATCCCTGCTGCTCCCTGGAAGGAATTCCTGCTGCTTAACATTAGAAATCTCACTGTGTGGGGCTCTTGAAATGTAATTAGAGAAAACACACAGTCACTCACTGGCTCCTTCCCTCTGAGCTCTGCAGCAGCCTCTGCACAGGTGAGTGTTTCTACTCTGAGCTGCTGGAATCTGCACAGAAATACCCAGAGCCAGGACCAGAATCTGCCTTTGTATCTCCAGAATAAATGAGAGACTTTTCCTACAGCCCATTACTGGAGAACATCACTCCACAGGGCCCATTTATTGCAGCTGTTGAACACAACAATGGGCTCTGGTTACAAAACCCCAAACAATGAAGGTGTAGCTCCATAAATTTGGCTGGAGCAGGGCTCACATCCAGCTCTCCTCGTGCCCTGAGCCCACAGTTTACAGTTGGTGCTGCAGCACCAGCTCCAGGGGAGTTTTTGTTATTTAGACAAGCAGCCAAATCGAATCCATCTCCCCCAGGTGCCAGCACCAGGCTGCTGTTTGATGTCTGCTTTTACCAGCACTGCCCTGGATCTAAAAATACAGCTTGATTTCCCTGAGAATCCCTGCCCCCAGTGTCCACTCACCCTGAGGTGTGCCAGCACAGGGCACCAGGGGCTCACAATAACCCAGCAGGGACTGCTGAGAGGCTGCTCCCCACCTCAGCAGCCAAAGAAACACTTCTGAGTATTTCTGTCTCATTTGCTGCAGCTGCAATAAAAAATAAATAAAAAAATCACGTTGCCCTTCTCAAAAAAAACCCTTTTGAGTCATTGGAAAGAGGCTTAAAAGGTTTAAAAAGCTCTGAGTAAATGAATGTACAGCACTGTTTTCAGACTGGGACTGCAGGACTTTTTCTTAAAAGCTGCAGCATTTAACAGAATCCTTTATCATCAGAATATACAGAATGTTTCACTTTTAAATTTAATTTTTGGCCATCAATAGCAATTGCAATGAGGAGAGTTGGAGCAGCAGTGGAGGAGTGACCTGTCCAGGGGGAGATCATGGAATGGGCCACTCCAGTGGCTGTAACAACTGGCTGAGCTCCTAATTCTGCTCTGCATTCAGAATTCTGCAGCTCTGCCTGTATGAGACACCAGCAACATTTTGCTAGAGGAAAAAACTACACTTGAAAGCCTGCAACATTCAGAAATCTCTCCATGGAACATAAAAAACTGCTGATCCAGTACTTGTGGTGCTGGTGAGAGACAGAATCCCTCCGTTTGGGTAGATGAAATCACAAACCACTCTGAAGGGCAGAATTGCTCAACACCACTGGAAATAAACCTGCAGGAAGATGAGAGCTGCAGCTGCCTCCAGCCTTTCTCTAAGGAAATCTTCCAGTTTGAAGCAGTTGTTGTTTTGCACTCCCATGGCCCCTTTCAGTGGAGTTCCACAAAGCTGAGTGCCAAGATTCAACATTCCCAATTATTTTGGTCATTTGACAGCAGGCAAAGATCCATGTGCAAAACGCGATGATTATCTAAAAATACACCCAAACCAAGAACAGCAGGAAAATTAACATAGCCAATTGCCAGGCTTGCTGCTCTTTTTAGAGTTTAGCTCTAGAACGATTTCCCCCCAGTTTTTAGCAGATTTTCTCTGAAGCTCTCAAGTCCCAGGCTGGTGCAGCAGCCCCAGTGTGACTCACGATGACAGTGCTCCTTATTGTACACAAATAAACACAAGGAGAAAAAAGGGACTGTTCACTCAAACTGGAAAAATCCCAAGGGCAATGAGATGGGGTTTGTGTGTGAGGAGGTCAAAGAAGGTGATTTCTGCCCTCTGCTCAGCACCTGAGAGATGCACTTGGAGAATGCCCTGTTTTGGGCAAAAAACCCCAAATCAAACAAACTCCCTCCTACAACAACAGGACTCTGAGTTCCCAGAGGGAGTCCAGGGGAGGCCCCCAGGATGCTCAAGCCCCTGCAATAAAAGAAATTCTAATTAAACACAGGACAAAAGTTTCCAGTATAGTGAAACAGCAGCACGGGGAGCCAGAGGGGCTGTGCCAGAGATCTCCCTGGCTCTGGGCAGGGGCTTGGACTAAAATCCTCCAAAGGATGCACCAGAAAACCTCCTGACATTCCCCCATCCCACTCTTCATTATTAAATTACAACTGGCAGCATCGTGCTGCCCATTTAGAGCCAAAACTGAGACACAGAGATCCAAAGGGATTCCCACCAGGTCCAGCAGAGACCAGGATTACTTTGTCCCATTCCTACTTCAAGGAGACTCTATCCCATGTTGTCCTTCCCCAGTAGTGCTCTTCCAGCTCAAGGAACTTCTACATTAACACAAAGATCTGTTCTACAGATGAAGAACTGCATTTTTCTCTTCCCTGCTGCAGGATGAGTTTGTCCAATGTGACAGCACTGAAAGCAAACAATCCCACACATTTAATGTGTTTTGTTTGATGAAAGCCCAAATAATCCATAGGGATCCACTCAAATTGAATCCAAACTGTCTGAATTCCCTAAAGCAACCTTTCAGGAAAACTATCCTGAAATCTGCTGAGTTTTGGAGAAGCACCTTGCAGGCACTCAGGGGAAAACAATGCATGCACAGACAGTAAACAACAGGGAACAGGGAGAGTTTTGTTCCCTGCAATCTGAGTCACAGCCACCTCACTCACTGCTCGAGTCACACCAAATCTGCACAGGAATGTGGGGATCGAGAGCAGCGAGGAAAGCCACAAACATCTGTCACCTAAAAGAGGGAATTTAGAAGAGTAAAACCTGACACACGAGGGCTTTAAAGGCCCCTTTTTGTGTCATCCCCAGACCATTCCAAGCACTGACTGCACACAGATCATTTCAGAGCCAACACTGGTGCTTTGCATTACCTGTTTCTCCTCCTCTGGCATGTCTTTCTCTAGTTCTAGCAAGTATTCTTCATCTAGCTCTGTCTGCTTCCTCGAGCTACTCCCGTCATCCTGAACATTCCCTTCATCATCCAGCACAGGTCCTTTGGCCTCAAAGGAGTCGTGACAGTCATGGAAAGACTCCTCTGTGGGATCCTGGCCTGGGGATGGGGCACAGCTGCTTCCAAAGCTCCGGGGGTGCTGGGCATCTCTGGGGCCAGTCTCTGGAGACTTCTCATCTGACAGCTTCAGGTGATTCAGTAACTCGTCAGGTGGACTTGCATCTTTAAATTCTTCCATGCTGGGCTCCTGGGAGGGGGTTGTGGAAATGAGAAAGGAGTGACACTCAATAATCATCACTTAAAAGACTTGTCAGCAAACAAATCCCAGTATCCCAGGATGGGTGAGGCTGGAAGGGACCACAGTGGGGCACTGGTCCCACCTCCTGCATTCCCAAACACAGGGCACAGGATCGTGTCCAGACAGCTCTGGAATATCCCCAGGGAGGAGACTCCAGCCCCTCTCTGGTCTCTGTTCAGGGCTGGGCACTGCCCAGGGAAGGAGTTCTGCCTCCTGTGCTCGTGGAATTGCTGGGCTCAGTCCCTGCCCGCTGCTCTGGTGCCACTGCTCTGCCCCCTCCGCTTTCATATTTATACTCCTCTAAATGTACTTAATCATTTCATTTATTTTATCCACCTTTATAAATCTTTAAAGTGCTTCAAAGTGCTCTTGCCATCCCTNGGGCAGCTGAGAGCAGATGAGAGCAGCGAAAAACAGCGGAAAACAGCTGAGAGCAGCGGAAGACAGCTAAGAACAGGTGAGAACAGGTGAGAACAGGTGAGGGTAGGTGAGAACAGGTGCCTCGTCCCGCCCGTGGCCTCCTTCTCCCCAGGGCCGCACTGGCGTAAATCGTCTCTCTCCATGTTTCTTGTTGGCTCCTTCAGGAACTGCAAGGCCACA
>VZTG01009642.1:0-15815 GCA_013397845.1 Melanocharis versteri | reverse complement strand
CGGCTTCCGGCTTCCGGCACGCCCCCTGCGCACGAGCGCGCCGCTTCCGGGAGCAACAGCCAATGGGCGGGGGGTGCGCGCGGGGCGTGCCGGGGACTGTAGTTCCCTGGTGTGAGGTGAGGGAGCGCAGGTGAGGGCAGGTGAGGGCAGGTGAGGGCAGCTGAGAGCAGATGAGAGCAGCGAAAAACAGCGGAAAACAGCTGAGAGCAGCGGAAGACAGNGGGTCATTTTTTCATGTCCAGCTCTCACCCACCATCTCACTCTCCATCTGTGCATCCCCAGCCTGGATCAGTCTCAGGGGTTGCCCTGATCCAGGTGCAGCACCAGCTCTTGGCTGTGTCAAACCTCAAGAGATTCCCGGGACCTGCTTCTCCCCGATGAACATTCCATGTTTATACACCTCGGGAATATGTGGGCTTTCCCCTGGAACTTTGAGATGATCCTCCTCTTGTTTAGTCTCACACCCCATTCTGCTTTCGTGCAACATTAAAGGCGTTAAGGTATTTCGAATCTGAGCCCGAAGGGAGGCTTGAATTGTGCCGGGGGATGGAACAACACCCTTGGATTCAAACAGCCAGAGACGTGAGAGGTTTGGCACTTGAGTCGTTCCTTAGAAATTCCTAAATACTGCTGTTTACAGCAGAAGATTCAACACGATGCCCACGGACTGAGCCGGGTGATAATCTGAGTTGATAAAACTCGGCAATCTGGAAAACATCTTCTCGTTAGTTATTATTATTATTATTATTATTATTACTATTGAAGGCAGGATATCCGAGTTCTCCCGCTGCCCTAAGGCAAAGTCTTACTGTTTAGAAGGTTGGATCCGTGCCGTGTAAAACGCAGGGACTCCAGTGGGTTGCAGGATTTGTGACTCTCCCCGGCAGTGAAATCCCATAGGTGGCGATGTTGGATTTTCCAAGGCAGGTCCCCGTTCCTCTCCGTGTGAAACTGGTCCAGTTTCGTGAAAGCGGGGCTGGAGCTCCCCCGCGCTCCTGCAGAACAGGGTTGGACTCTCAGCCGCCCAGGAGAGGGATAAATGTTGCACAACTACCTCAGGCTCCAGGCCATATGTTAAATTTACTTCTCGGGACAGCTTTTTTGATCTTCACAGTGAAGAAACCAAAGCTCAACAAATCAAGCAAAGGAAAAATAACTATCATTTTCTGGAGGTCGCGGAAAGTTCAGGTTCTTCACCAGAATTAAATATTTGCACACAAGTCTCAGTGGAATAAAATGATTGTGCTTCTCGAAGAACATTTTTGAAAGGAAATTGTGAAATAGGCAATTAAAGGCTTTTTAATAACAGCTATAAATTAAAGTTTTACTACATCCGCTTTTTAGGCTGACTTATTAGAGAAATGGTGATGGATTCTTATTCATTTTGAACATCCATTCTCTTTTTCTCCATGTCTTGGCTGGAGTGCTATAAAGATTATGGGAATTTCTAGACAAGGAGCATGTTCTTCACAGCTCAAGCCAATGTATTTTGTCATACAAAATTCCCAGTAACAGCCCCAGATTTCCTTTCCGCTTATGTGGAAGTGGAATTTTGGCTATTTCAGGGAAAAGCCAAGCCATAGATTACCACTGAGTAAAAATGTAATGTAATTTTCTGCTTTAACGAGGCAGGAGAGCAGAGGGGTGCAGGGGGATCTGTCCCTGTCACAGTGACATAAATTGACATCATAGCCTGGCTTTTCTCCACAGGGACACTTGGTTTATCCCCTCAGTTTAGTTCCAAGGCAATCAGACAAACAGGTTGTCCTGGGATCTTTAAATCTGGTGATAGCATTGCAACCTTTTAGTCTCCAAAAAATCATAGTGGGTGGGCACCTTTTTGGGTTCCACTGACATAAACCCAGCGTGAGGTATGTCCATATTCTGAAGTGTTTCTTCCTGACCTCTCCAGGTGCAGCTGGTGTTCGTGTGATGCACCATCCCCGTGCTCCGTGTGCTGCCCTCTGGAACGTGAGCCAGAGCCTGCCACAGGCTGGGAAGGAGGTGAGCAACTCTCCTGTGGAGTGTATCAAAGCAGAATCCAGTGTATTCCCGTGGGGATGAGCTGGGTAGTGTGTGGGATAAGGAATATTGGATGTGAGCACACCAATAATTCCATCCCAGAACTGCTGTGATTATCTCCTGTGCCGCGCAATTTTCTGCTCATATGTCTGAGGTGAAAGTCAAGCACACAAACTGAGAGCACAGAGCTCAGCTGCTGAATAGAAAGTTGCTATTTTGACATTTTCCAGGCTGGAACTGTACTCCATAATACCAATGTCCTCTCCTCTCCCCATCACATTTGTAAAGATAATGGGAAGCTGCATTTCCAAAGAGCAAAGGATGCAGGATGCGCTCCAGCTCCAGCCTCATTCAGCTGGATTGATTTTACCATAACTCTTCTCACAAATAAGCAGCACTTTTGTGACAGCTGAGTGTACTGAAGCCTGATGGGTTTAATTAATGTACAGCTGGGCTGTGACAAAGCTCCCTGAGCCATTCCAGCTGTGCCTCTCCACTGAGTGGCTCTGGACAAGCCCCTCCTCGGGGATGAAGCTCCACACAGCAGCTTAACCTGGGGAAATTCCCTGATTTATGAACACCTTCGGTGCTAAATGGCAGCAACTCCTCTTTAGAGGCAAATGAGGTGATGAGGGAAGCAACTGCATCCCAGGAGCCACAATGGCAAATTTAGTGGCCATGAGTGTTTCATTTTGTAGTGAAAATCCTGATGAGAGACCTTGGCTGAATTCCAGCCATACAGTAAGAGGAGCAAGTGCTTCAGTTGTTGAGAAGTGACTTTAATCATTGTTTTCCATCTCTAAAGTGCGAGTGTACAGTGACGTACAGAACAATCGGGAATCATGGGCAAAGCCAGGGACAACCTGGAGAGGAATGGCCAGGACTGCATTCCNGCTGTTCACAGCTCTCCCCCAACACCTGAGGAATCCCTTGTGCCCTTCCCTTGGTGTGTGCAGCACCTTCCCTGCCCTCTGCTCATGCTTCAGTAGTTTCTCTGGGAATGAACTGGGAATATGGTCAGTCCCTGCACCTGGACCCTGCTGTGACACGGAGCCTCCTGCTCCTCCCTGCTCCCTCCCCGAGCTCTCCTGAGGAACCGTGCACGGGTCCATTGCTTCCCCTGGGCCTGGCGTGAGGCAGGGCAGTGTCCAGAGGGCACGGAGCGGTTGGCATCCACTCGTTCCAGCAGGGAGTTGCCCTCCAGGCAGCGCAGCCGCTCAGGGTGTCCCCGTGGGCTCATCCCCGGAGCCCTGGCCCGCGGCAGGGCCGTGCCCGTTGTGCTCGGGCAGCAGCTGGAAGGTGAAGAACTGGCACTGCCCCTGCTGCCCGCTGCCCGCCTGGGCCGGGCTGAGCAGGGAGCTGCAGTTCCTGCACTCCTGCAGCGCGCACAGCTCCAGCTGCGGGTGGCTGATCCTGCTCACGTACCCGGGGCTGGGGGATGCCGAGGATAAAGTCCTCTGGCTGCCGCTCAGGAAGCTCCCGCTGTCTTCCAGGGAATCTCTCCTGGCGTGCTCGCAGGAGCAGCGGTTCCAGTTTCTGTAGCTGTAGGGCCACCAGCCCAGCTGCTTGCGCCGGTGGCACTGGCATCTCAGGATCTGGATAAAAGCCCTCTTGAACTCCTTGCTGGAGCAGGGGTAGATGATGGGATTCAAGCAGCTGTTGAAGTAGCCAAGCCAAAAAATCACCTTGAAGATCGTTTCAGGGGGCTTCAGAGCCGAAAACAGGGATCCTGTCCAGGGGAAACAAGCAGAGAATATCTGAGATAAGGCATTTGTCTGCCTTTAGGAAGGGAACATGTTCATCACATCACTGTTAGAATCTGTGTTTTAAAACTCTTTTATGGATATTGCTTTCGGTGTTGGTGTTCTGGTACTAAAATGTTATTTTTAAAGCTAATGAGGAAATGTTCCCATCATCTGAAAGGTAAAGGAGCACATCACTGATGTAGGATTAAAATATAAGAAGCAGTCCTTGTGTCTATAGGTCCACACCTGGTGCAGGAGCATCTCCTGATTCCAGGGACAGATCAAAGCTCCCTTGTCCAGGCTGTTGCATGAGGCACACAAGGAATAAGGCTGTGCCTTCTTCAAAGAGCATTCAAAGCTCATTTTTGAAGAAAAGTGTTCCCAGGCCCCTCAAAAAGAGCATTTCCAGACACATCTTACAATTTCTAATACATCCTCTGGCAGCTCCTGAACACCCCTCCATTCCTCCAGATTATTGTGAGAGTACAAACCTCCTGAAACCTGAAGTTAATTGGGGAACTTCCCATATCTCAGGCATTCATAAAAATGGTGTAACCCAAACCAAGAGGTTATTTTGTGAATACTTCCCCTTCCCTTCACAACCAAGCAATTCCCCTAACGAGGCTGCCCGAATTAAAAGCTCACACTGGGGAATCCACTTCCTGTACTTTTAGTGGTAATTGATCCGCTGAATTCAGCAAATGGGGCTGGGGCAAAGAATGTATGAGATTTTTATGGCAAACAGGCATTGAGCTGGATCAGTTCTCCATCTGGGAAAACACCTCTGTGACTGGCTCAAGCGACCAAGGGGTGGGGATCCAGGAGAGAATTCCTCTGACAAGAACTGCAGTTAGATGTGCAGAGCTTTTCAAACGGAAGGTGACAGACACCCCAGCCTGGCTGGGAAAGAACCGTTTCCTCTGGAGTGGTTTCGGACTTGCTGGGCTGCGAAAGCAGCTGAGTCAGTGGTGGCTGTCAGGATGCCGTGGAGGGGCGGGATGTGATTCTGGGCACCGCTCCCATCTCACAGCAACGCAGAGGTCGTGCCTGGGGCCTCGAAACTATGCAAGAGCACTTCCTCTGCTCCTGGGCAACAGCTCTGGGGTGCCAGCACAGCCAGCACAGCCAGCACAGCGTGTGTGGGGCCAGCGCTGGGCTGCACTCCCTGCACCAAGGGTCCTGTGGAGCCAGAATCACAGGTTTTTATCCTGGCAGAGTTTGGGAATGCTGCCAGCTCTGGCTCTGCCCTGGAGCTGAGGAACTCAGGGCTAAATGGAGAGTTTAAAGGGATTTCCTCACGACTCCTGCACTTTAGGGTTTTTACAGGACTCCTGTAAGGTGAGCCTCTGTCCCTCGGGGCCGTGCTGCTGACCAGGACCTGCAGGGTTTGCAGCCTGGATCAGTCTCAGGGGTGCTGCAGATCCTGCAGATCCTGCAGCTCCTGCAGATCCTGCCTCTGTCCTGATGGAATTACAGAGCACAACATGTCAAACATCAGAGAAAACATGAAATGCATTTGAAAAATTTCCAGCATAAACCAAATCAACGCAGCTCCCAAAACTGTGTCTCCTGAATGTCTCGGGTGAAAGATTCAGTGACAATTCCTGTAATTCCATGGAATGAGCCATCACATTCTTATAAAGCTTTAGGGAAAGCTGATCTAAGTTTATAACTGCAGCCAAGATGAGGAGGATGCTACAGAATCTTCCCCATGCTCAGCTGCAAAACCTTTGCAGGGTTTATTTTGTAAGTGATAATTGCTAATATTTCCCTTCCGTTTAGGGAAGAGAGAAGCTCTGTGGCTTTACAAAACAACTACAAAGCACCATAACGTACAAAGAACTTTCTGGAGCTCATACTGATACATTTCTTAAATTGTTTTCTGAAATTCCTTTAAAATATAAATGATTTTTAGCTCCCAAAGTCCAACAAACCTCATGAAGTGGCTCAAGAACCTCTATTTTTTCTCAGGTGTAAATCTGAATCCACAGTGCTGGATTGAAAGATCTGCCTTTCTCTAATACTGTAACAACTGAAAATCTATAGGACATTCCTCTACCAATTTTAAATATTTTTAGGCAGGTTAAATGTGGACAGAGAAAATGCTATAAATAAATAAAATAAATAAATAAGGGATTTTACAGGCCAGACAAAATGAGTGAAAGTCTAGAGATGAAAACTGGAAACCAATGCAGATAAATGAGCTGTGCTTCTTTAATCTCTATTGCATAAGAACTTACTCCTGAATTTCATAGTTTCAAAACCTTTCTATTATTGCAACTAAATGCTGATTTTTTTTTTTTTAATTAACTGCAATACCTTTTATTTAGCTGCATTAACCTGTCAGGAGGAAACAAATGTGGGCTGTTTTGATACCTCGATAAAATGCTAAAGCAAAGCCTCCTGGACACTGAACAGCAGACTGATATTTCCTGCTCTAATCTCCAATCACTTCCCCATTGCAGTCTGATAAGGAGATTAAATATTGCCCTGTGCTGATTTAAATTGCTCTTTAAAATGCCTGGAAAATTTGCATGTGGTTTTCTCCTGGTGATTTATTCGTGGTGGGGTGGCCAGAGGGATTTCCCTGCTCCAGGTGATTGCTCTCCTGGTGTTCCATGTTTAACAGCCTCACTCCAAGGGATGTGTGTTTTCTCCTCACTTTCATTTCTTGGCACTAACCCTGGGATTTATTAATCACAGCACCACAATCTCCCTCTCACTGCACCACTGACACCAACGAGACTCTTGCACAACACAAATGGAGAACAGGAAATATTTCAGAACATCAGCTTGATCAGTTTTTTGCCCACAGTCCCCAGGCTTGATGGAGCTGTTGAGCTTGGAGATGCTCTGAGCAAGAGCAAATGTCATAGAAGGGAATTAAGAAGTATTTTATTTTGGAAGAACTAATTTCATTTGGGCTCTGACTGGTTCTTTATAATGAATGCTTTATCACAGAGAAAGTAAGTCAAGTCTCCTCAATGAAATTAGGGAACGCTGTGGGAAACAATTTGCCATATTAATTCTCACATATTCTGCAGAATATGGGGGCAGAGCATCACTGAGACATTAAAATTTAGAGTCCACTGGAGTCAGGGAAGTCCTTGAGACCCTTTGAAAAGGCTCATGAAGACTTCTCTGGGCCTGGGAAGAGTCCTTAAAATGTCAGGGTGGGCAGCAGGAAAATCTTCTGGAATGGCTCAATTGTTGGACTCTTAATTAAGGAAAACTCTTCACTGAAGGAGGTTTTAATTAAACATTCATTTTTAATGCATTGTGGGTTTGATATCAATTAAGTATAATAAATTACTCATAGCATGATCAGTTCTGCTCTGAATTTGATACTTAGATTAGATAATAACTGGGGAGGAGTGCTGTGAATTCCCTGGATTTAAGGACAAGTCACTAGGGATGAATTCGGGGCTGTCAGCTTTTGTTTTCTGTGCCTTACAAAGGAATCGCATTTCAAAATCTTTTAAGTCCAGTTTTGCTTAGATGAAAACACACCTAGGTGGGAGTGTGTTGAGTTGTTTTCCAGTTTCTGGAACAAATGCAACATCTGGATTTATTGCAATACAATGGTACAACAGAGTCACGTAAGGACTTTGCTGTGTGTCACTGGATATTCCAGACAGGGAACTGGAGATCCACTGCACAGACTGAAGACCAAAGAGCCACAAAATGTGAAACTCCTTCTCTCTATTGATAACAGATTGAAAATGAGGTGTTTCAAAACCTTCCTGTTTGTACACCATAAAATAGAAAGAGAGAATTGGTAATGAGTGATTGGAAGCTTAGAGTTGGGTAAAGGTACCCTTGGAAGGCAATCCAAGGGCCAGTCTTCTTTCAGAGATTCCATTTTGGTGCAGATTGGAGCCATTCTGACTGGAGTTAAATCTGAGCTTTTCAAGAGAGAATTCCAAGGTTTTAAAAATCGCTCTGGTGAGGGAAAGCATTGCAAAACACCAAATGATAACAGCTGAGTTCTGAGACAGGGAAAACAGGAAACTTCACCAACATCAACCCCCATCTCCATCTGTCCCCCAGGAGTCAGCTTGTGCAGAAATGAGCGTTGGTGTGCAAGGAATCTGCTTTATGATGGAACTTTTCCCTGGGAAAAGTGATTGATCAGATTTGTGCTGTGACCAGCACGAGACTTTCCAGGCTGGGAACCTCCGAGTTCCCGCTGTGATTCCTGCAGGAGCCACAACTCCTGGAAGCTGCTGATGGCTGAGCTGCAGCCACCGTGTACACAGCCAGTAAAATCCTCCCTGCAGGAGCAATAATCTGCCCCTGAGCAGAGCTGTTGGGAGTTTAGAATGTGCTGAAAGGATATGGTTGCCTTTTGTTTAAGCTTTCTGTAGCCCTTCTCACCATGGGCTCAGCCAAGCCAGCGTGCCAAGGTTTTAGAGCTAATTGGATTTCTAAAGCTCCTGATTTCTTCCCTTCCAGCATCCAGTGTTTGTTTGCATTCCCCTGGACTTATTTAATATAGGAGAAAACCTCCAAACAGTAGACGTTTACAAACAGTAGATGATGAAGTGGAGAGGATGGTTACAAAACTAAGGGTTGGTCAAGCTGGGAGGCACGGCAGGCTGCTGGAGGAGAGGGTTAGGATAACAGGGAAAACAGCTGGAAAACAGTGAAAAGCAACCTTGAGAAATAGGGAGAGCATCCAAAACAAGCAGAATCAAATTCAATAAGGAAAATGAAAGGAAAACTGGATACATGATAAGTAACAATGGGTAGCATACAAATCTGATGGGGTAGCAAGTCAGGCAGTTGTCATTCTCCAGTGTAGTGATAGGTACACTATGAGTATCATGGAATCATGGAATGTTTTGGTTTAAAGGGACCTTAAAGCTCATCCAGTTCCATCCCCTGCCACCTTCCACTATCCCAGGCTGCTCAGAGCTCCAAGGTGTCCTGGTTGTGAGGAATTTATGTCCTAGGACTGACAACCTATAGCAGATGCCTCATACTTCAGATGAACAAATCACTGCTATGAGAACAGCATGAACTTCATTCACAGTGACTCAAATTTGAAAGCTTTTGAAAGGCTCCGAAAATAGAAACTTATCTGGAGTGGCCAAAATTAAAACCAGGACTTCAAGGAGTACAGATAGGGATAAGATCTTTTCCTAAAGCCCAGAGCTGCTACACCTCCCTGCATTACAAGCAGCTGCAAGGCACAGCAGCTACACTGGATTTCTGAAGGGACAGTGCCTTGTATTTCATCCCAGAATGACTGCCCTGGGCACCACCGCTCAGCCCAGCCCAGCTCTGTGACTTACACCACAGACAGAACTCACCTGTCTTTAAACTGTGCTGCCCTCACACAAATGGGATAAAACCAAGATCAGTTGGGGTCAGAATCTTGTTCAGTCTCTGAAGCTGACAGTGCGTAGGGACACAAACAACGCATTATTGTTGTTATTATTTAGTCCTAAAGAGTTACAGACTGCAGCAGCTCCTGACTAGACAGCACACGAGCCAAGATTATCCTTGTATTGCAAAGGATTAGCTGATTAAGGGAGTCTAGAAAAGCTAATCTGAGTCTGTTGACATTTCATTTATTGTACTTAAATATCTGCAATTACTGAACATGCTCTGGTGTTTTCTCTCCTCCTTGCTTCTGCCTGACAGCTGAGCCAATCTGTCTTGGCCACGGCTGGTAGGAAATAGCTCCAGCATGGGACTGAACACAGTTACAGAGGTGCTGGATGAATTTCCATTGTAGGTTTTCTCTCTTGTCCCTCAGAGATGGATGGTTATTGTTTTCCAGCCTCTAGGGCTCACCTGGAAGCCCATCACAACAGCTCCAAATCTTGCAGTGGGCAGTGGAGGAGTGTTTCTGTACAGATGTGAAAAACCTCCTGGCTCTTTGGTCCTGGCAGTATTCCATCCAAAGCACCTGAGACCCTGAGCTCTGGCCTCGGTGCTCTAGGACCACCCGGATTTGTGTCACTTTGCTCAGTGCTGTCCCCATGCCCTCCAACCCAAGCAGCTTCTCAAGTGTTGCAAACCCCTCTGGCATAAGGACCTCGTGTCCAACTACCCTGCTAAAAGCAGTGTTTCCTCTGAAATTCTCCCTTCTCTCCTGCCTTTGATTTCAAGAGTTGTGAGATTTCCTCTCACTCCGCAGTGGCTCAGTCCTGATTTTTTTCCCTGGATCTCTCTGGCCGCCTGACACAAGAGCTGCTGCCATCCCTGGGGCTGAAGAGTCAACACTGGTTGATATCTTTCTATTCTTTTCTGCACTGCTTTGTTTATTTGTTTCTGTAACAGTGTCCACTGTAGGATTTCCCTTTTTTCCTCTGACCAACAAATCCAAAGCCCACAGAGGAATCACCCAGGAATTTGTGCAGTTTCCCCTACTTTGATAACAACTTTGTTCTAACCCCAGACGTCTGTCAGTGACTGGTAATTGATACCCTTTGCAAAGCAAAGGCTTAAACCAGGGCTCAAGGGAGGCTATTTCAGTAGGAAAATGAATCATCCCGAAATAATCTGGTGCTCTCCACGTGCCAAACCACTCTGTGCTGGTCAGTGAATGCCCTCAGGATGTTTAATTGTCCAGTTCCTGCTGTCTCCTGTCAATTGAACTTTGCATAAGGATTGACCTGCCAGATTGCCACGTCTCATTAATTTATCTGAATTCTCTACAATTATTAACTCGAGGTCATCAGTTCTAGAGAGCTGAACTGGCCAAAGAGGGGAAGAGGAGGCAAATGAGGTGAAGATAAGCCAGGCCTAAAGCCCTGCAGAGAGCAGAGCCCAGTGGCACTGACAGCACCAGACCTAAAGCCTGGAAGGGTTTCCCATGGAAACCAAGGGGCCTAATTTGGTATTCCAAGAGATTGGCCTGATATAACATAAATCTACATTCTGTACTTAAATAACATTTTATTTTAAGAATAATTTTGTGTTGGCTGACCTACAACGTGCAGAATATTTTATGTTATTTTTTATTATTTCATAGGGAGGTTACACAAGCTTAATCCATAATGATAGTCCCACCAGGTGCCTTCCACTCCTGGGGCTCTTGGGACCTTCTCCCACTCCAGTTAAGTTCCAGGAGTTTTGTTTCTCTTCAGTGGATGGACCCCAGGATTTGTGGGGGCAGGGAGATTCAGGCTCTGAACTGAGCAGTGGATACTGCTGTGATCTCCACTGGAATTATGCAGCAGGCTGGGGAAGTGCCCTGGTTAAGTGCCTGGTGAGTTTTCCCTCTGGGAATGTCTGGGAGAAGACCAGGAAGTCTGCTCTGATGCCTCAATTCACAGGAGAGACAAAACCTCTCCTTATACGATCCTTCATTTTGCATTCATTTTTTAAACAAAGGTATTGTCATAAAATTGGACACTCCATTGTTTAAAGGAGGGAGTTTTAGTGAGTGTTACCTTAGTTCTGCAGGGCTCTAGCCTTTAAACAAAAAGAATCTCTTTTGCTCCTCATTTATCAGCAATGAATATTTAATGCAGTCCTGCTGCCTAAGGAAGAATTTGTATGAAAGGGATGAAAAGAAACATCTATTTTAAAAAACTAAGATATTTACTCCTCAAAGATGAGTCACTGAATTTATGCCTAAGAAGTTGTCTCAAAGACACAAATGTCTTTAGTTCATTTTTTATGTTGAATCACAAATAATTTTGAGTGGCAGGGTGACTGTTTGCACAGGCAGGGAGCTTTTATAAATGTGCAGCCAGGATGTTCTGTAGCTCCACTGCTGTCTGGAAAGAATATCCAATACGGGAATAACCCGAATTTCTCACGATTCTCCTCAATGGCAGTTCTGCATCCCCAGGTGCTGAAAACAGCACAGCTCAGTGCTCCAGAACCGCCTGGGGGTAATTCCTGGTGCTGAGGATTTAACGCTGCTCAGTGCCTGTGGTGGCAGGGCTGGAATTCCAATCTGCGCTGGATACAGAGCTTTCCTTGAGATTTTTGCTTGAAAAACGCTCTGGAAGCGTTGATATAATTTCTTTTCATTTTTCCAAGCAATCTGCCTGCTTTCAGCAGCACAGCTGTTCTCAGGGCGTAGCTGCCACCTGATGGAATAACCCCGTGGCTGGAATATCAAACGGGGAGCTGTGGAATAAATTGAAATGCCAGACTGGAAGAAGAAGAATTTTGCCTGGGAAACTCACGGAATTGTTGAGAATACCAAGGAAACTCTGCTACATCTAAGTAGATTTGTTCAGACCTGGGGCTGCGGTGCTGCAGAAATAACATTTACCAGCTTGGCAAATGTTCTGTGGTTGGATCCACAGAAATCCAGAGCTGCTCTGCCAAAACCCTCCTGCAGAGCCATGGAATTACTGAGGGAAACAGGGAACAGCGAAATAGAAATATAAATAGCAAGGATGCAGATGTGAGGGTGTGATTTGGGTTACAGGGGCAAACAGAAGGTGTGAGAAGGAGAAGCTGAGGAAGAAGCCGGTCCTTGCAGGAAGGGGAGGTGTCTCAGCTGGACAGCCCAGGAGCCGATGGAGAGCTCGGAAAACATCAGCACCTTTTGGATTCTACAGTTTGCCTATCCCAGGAATTGATTTCAGACCACTGGGTGCTCTTTAAAGGGTTTTCACTGAATTTTGTGTCTTCAAGACACAAAGCAAAAGATTCCTGCTATAGAAAGTGCAGCACACAGCTCCTTAGGAATTCTTTCTCCGCTGCTTTGCCTCTGCTACAGTTGAGAAGAGCTGCATTGTGCACGTCAGGAAAAGGACTTTTCCCACCTGTCCTCGTGAGCAATGCTTGAGTCATGTCTGACATCCTTAATTGACTCTGCACTGATACAGAGAGATAAAAATACAGGGGGTTGGACAGTGCTGGGTCATAAATTAAAGAAAAAATCAGGGACAAGGAATAAACGCAGCCTATTCCTAGTCAGCAAAACAAAGGGAAAATGCCCGCTGTGGAAATGCATTTGGATCCTGTACGGGATACTATGGACACCCTCCCCCTGCCTTTTTTAGCCAGAGGGTTTCTGACAGACACAGGATTCCAGCAGCCTCAGGGCGCTGCCAAGAGCTCATCCCTGCAGCTCTTCCTGCCCTCGGCTCTGGGGTGCCACTTGCCCCCACACTGGGGGGTGCTGGGGTCACAGCCCTGGCCTGGGGTCCCCAGCACTGGGATTGTCCCCCAGCGCTGGGTTTGTCCCCCATCCCCTGTGCCAGCCCCGGTGCTGTGCTGGAGGCTCCAGCCTGTCACCCACTGCTGCTTCAGACACGATTTATACAGGAGATAAAATCATACCCTGGTAAGCAATAAATTCTCCCTCAGGTGGTTTAACAAGCACGCACTAAACCTCCCAGAGAGCCCGGGAGCTTTGAAATAACTTCTCAAAGGGGAAACTGACGTTTTTATGGAAACTGCTTCGTGCCTCCCTTTGCTCCTGCGCTGTGCCCGTATTTTTGCTGGGCTGCTCCACATCTGAGCTGGGCGAGGGGTGACAGTCCCTGGCTCCTGGCACCCACACACATGAGCTGCTGTGCTCACAGCTGCTTTTTTTCCTTCAATAATTCAAAATCAAGGAGGGAATCTGCCTTATCAGGGGATCATGACCTACTGGCTACAAATCTAGTACTGCCACATATGGTGGAAATATATTTCTATCCACAGCTGGTTATTTTTGCTTGCTCTGTGTTATAAACTTCCTTTAAGAGCCAGCACAAGCATTTAAACTTCAGTAGCCAAAGAGAACTTTACTCACAGTTTTCCTTCTCTTTGGAATTTTTCTCATCCTTAACGTGACCTTTATGCAAGTCTTGAGTCATAAAAGTTTTAAAATTCAGTATAATAAACTAGAGATGACAAAGTTGCCCTGCAGTAGCTGAAGCAGTAAAGATTCTACTCTAAACGATATTACACAGAAATTATAGTTTTATAACACTTCACCAGGACCAGGCTGCCGAACTCAGTTTAGTTTTCTACAACAACCTCTAAAAATATTCTCTTACCACTCAATCAGAAATGTTTTGGTTGGGTAACTAAGTAAACACAAATACAGAACATTAATAAAGGCTTTTTCTCCCTTTTCTTTATCCACCTCTTTCCATAATTAGACTGCCAGATTGTCTCAGAGAAATAAATTTTGGACAGATATTTCTGAGGGCTCAGTAATTGCATATCTTGAGATACCCCCCTTCAGAGGTAGTGCTAATATTAAAAACAATACAAGCACATTTCACACGGCTTTGGGGACACTGAGCAAAGTGTTCAGGCTATGTCAATGCTTGAACAATATTTTGAAGTTGAAAGTGAATCAAGTGGCTGCCAAAAGCTCCCCTGGCAGTGTCCAAAACGCCTGAACTGAGACCTACTGACACCAACGAGCACCTTCCTGTGGGGATCTGTGGGATCTTTGTGTCTTTGCTTTTGGGATTTGATCAGTAACGTTTGAACTCTGAGCTAGAACTTTTTCAGCTCCCAAAGCTCAGGGGAGTTTTGGCCCCCACAATTAACAAAGTTCATTTCCAGTTAAGGCACCTTAAAATGCCAAAATCCTAGTGTTATATCCCAAGCCTGGGGCAGTGACCTGAACCCCCAACGTGGCAGTGCTGCAGCTCTCTGATCTTATCTAGGATTTGGGGTAAACCATTTTGGTAATGTTTCTGACATCTAATTCAGTTCAAATGAGCAACATAAAGGGGGATTTAAGGTATCAGCCCTGGAGATATTGTCCCCTGGGGTGACAGGGGCCCTGAGGACTCCAGGTGAGCAGCTTTGTGCAGCTGCACACTTCCCAAAGTTCGTCGGACTCTTTGCACATCAGGAGTTCCCTTCCTTTCACTCCCTTCCTTTCATCTGCTCACTGCAGCTCTCCCAACAGCATCTCCTTCTCATCCATCCGATTTCTCTCCATGAGATTTCTGTGGGATCCAACAAACCCACCCCGACCCCTGTCCTTGCAATCCCCCAGTTCCCAACTCACCCAGAGGCAGGACAATGAAGAAGGGGAGCCAGCACAGGATAAACATGCCAACCACAATTCCCAACGTCTTGGCCGCCTTCTTTTCTCTGGAGAATTTTAAAAGTTTGAAAGCTAAGGAGTTCCTGGGATTGTGACCCTTGGATTTGGTGTTGTTTAAGGTGTCCTCGTGAACATGCTTGTAGTGAATCCGTAAGGTCAGCTCCTTGGAGTTGGACATTTCCTTCATCACCCCAGCTTCCAGGTTCCTGGTAGTCCTTTTGGCCACGATGTAGACCCGGCAGTACATCACGAGGATGACGATTAAAGGGATGTAAAAGGAGCCCAGGGAGGAGAAGAGAGCATAGAAGGGCTCCTCGGTGATCCGGCACTCCCTGTCGTCCTGCGGGGCCGGCTCCTTCCAGCCCAGCAGAGGCCCGATGGAAATCACCATGGACAGGACCCAGACACCCAGGAGAGCTAAAATCGCCCTTCTCCTGGTGACCAGCGCGGGGTACTGCAGGGAGTAGCGGACCCCGATGTACCTGTCTATGGAAATCGCACACAGGCTCAGAATGGAGGCTGTGCAGCACAGCACATCCACTGCTGCCCAGATGTCACAGAATATCCTCCCCAAAGCCCAGTAGCCAAGCACTTCCAGCGTGGCAGAGAACGGCAGCACAGTGAAACTCAGCAGCAGGTCTGCTATGGCCAGGTTAATGATGAAATAGTTCGTAGGGATTCTTAAATGTCTGTTGCAAGCCACTGAGAGAATTACCAGGATATTTCCTATGATAGCAAAGAGAATAAAGGCACCGAGGATCAACCCCACAATGATCGCCCTGCTGGTGACCAAGGCAGGTGAATCCAGGTTGCTTCCTGTCTCGTTGGAGCTGTTTGCAGAAAAATTGCCATTATTTAGTGCAGAGCCTTTGAAATATCCCGGTATTGATGTATTGGATTTATCACCAAGGTAGGTATTCATCTTTAAAATCATCCTCCATAGCAAGCTGGGGTTGTGTCCCTCGGCGAGTCAGCTCTGGACCATCTCTGGAGCCGCGAAGCGGCTGCAGAGCCGCGGGCAGTGCGGGCAGTGCGGGCAGGGGGACTCCCGGCCCCGGAGAGCCGCAGCC
>VZTG01009637.1:54498-91351 GCA_013397845.1 Melanocharis versteri | reverse complement strand
TCCTCCGCCGCGGCCGGCCGGGCCGCCCCGAGCCCCAGCTATGCCGGCCAGCACTAGCCTGTCTGCCGGGGCGCGGGGGGGGCACCGCTGAGACCCGCCGGCGCTGCGACAGGACGGCGGAGCTCCAGTTGGCTGCGAGGATGCGAGAGACGACAAGCAGGTCTGGGGGGAGCCTGCTCTGCCCGCCCCTGCTGCGGGGTCTGCGCCAGATGCTGGCTGGAGCCTCCGCTGATGCCTTGTAGACTCCCAGGTCAGTCCTCTGGTGCCAGGTGTTGTCACACTATTTACCTGGAAGCAGGTAGAGGGACTACAGAGGGGTCCGGGACCCCCAGCCGTTGCAGGTGGACGTGCACATGTGACAAAGTACTGCTTTCAGTAAGTATTGCAGGATAGAGTGTTGCGCAGTGCTTGTTTGGGTTTAAATCTGCATGCTTCTGTGTTGTTCCTCGCTCTGCTGCACTTTCACGATAACTGCACGCCTTGCTGCTCGCTGTGCCCCCTTCGCTGTGCCCCCAGCCGTGGGACGCGATCGTGTTTTCATGTACTCGCCCGCCCGTGTTGGTCGTCAGCCCCTCCCGAGTGATGTTGCGATGCAGGCTCGGAGTTGTGACAGCACTTTAATTGTAGCATCACGTGTGCAGCAGGACACATTACATCGGGGCGCCTCCAGCTCACAGCCTCGTGTTCTGAGCTGGTACGGCGCGGGAGGGGGTCAGTAGCCCAGACCTTCTTGGGGATCTTAGGGATGCTGGAAGCACACGCCTGCTCCGCGCCACGTTATTGGAAAACTTGTTTTGCAGCGTGCTTTGCCAGAAAGAGTGGGACTGGGAAGAGGACTTCAGCAGACTGTGTGGACCACTTGCAGTTTAGATGGGGTAAACATGACTGATGTCAGACTTTCTGAAAGCATCCAGCAAAGGAGATGTCTGTCTTGCTTGCTGACCTGTTCCAGTGCTTCACAGTTTTGTAGCTTGCAGCAATTCCTATTTATTGAAGTTTGCAGCAAATAGAGGCCATTTTATAGCATGCTGCTCTTCATTCTGGTGATTTAAGAGTGAGTATTTTGGCTCTTGAGGTTGCAGATTTAATGAGAGAAAACTTGGGTCAGAATTGTTGCCGTATGCTTACATTCATACCATTCACAGAACTGTAAGCACAGATACTGTGTAGTGTGGCATGAGATGCTCTTTTCCTGTGTATAGCTCCTTTAGCATGTAGCCCTTGGAGGAGGAAATTTCCAGGAGCCCTGGGTAGTAGCACTGGGCAGGTGAGCAGCAGCACAGCACATTCTCCCAGGCTGTTGCTCTTTGCATACATCCAAGAGCATTTTTCATGTACATTTTTTGTAGTATTGGCACCCGTCAGGTCAGTTTCTGACCTGAGATGCAGAGACTGACCTTAGGCAGCCAAATGTTTATACAAATTACAAAACAGCGCAAGAAGTGATGTCTTTAGCAGCGTGCCCTACCTCTAAAGTATATAAAGTACACATGGCATGTTTAAAACCTTCCTTTGTTTCCTGAAGCAGCTGTTCCTGGATAGCGTTAAAGTCTTGCCCTCCCTAAGCCCAGGGGAAGAGAAGCCTGAAAAATAGGGCAGCAAGTGCTTTATTGCTGTTGGTATAGAGACTGCCACTTGGGGAAGAAGTCAGCCTGAGCAACCCTCCTGCTTCTGTTTTCTAGTAATGGCATTATAAACTAGAGAAGTACCCTATTTTGAGGGAGCACTGGCTACTGGGGGTGACAGAGAGGAACAGAGTATCCCCAGATGGCATGGGAGTAATAGCTGAAGTCCTACAGCACTGGAAGAGCTATGGGAAAAGTGTTGATAGTAAGAAATCATGCCTTGGCAGGTGCATTAATGGCTTCAAATCACTGACAGTGCCTGTGTGTGCAGGTCTGGATGACTTCATCATTCCTGCCCATGCCCAGTAGTGTTCATTACTTGGGTGAAAGCGTGGGGTTTCTTCAGCTGCTGCTTAGGCTCAGAGTGTACAATACAGTGTTTTCCTTATCTCATACCTTGGTAGTTGTGGCATTTCTCACTGATCAAAAGCCCTGGAAGTGACCTGCCTCATTAGCATAGATATGCATTTGTCCTACAATATAAGTTTTAAATGCTTTTGTTTGCTGGTAGAGACCATGACCTGTAACAACTTACTGCTAAAGAGAGATTCTTGTAAGGTGCATTGAGGATGTAACTGCAGTTTAATTTCAGAAATAGGTGTTCCTGCAACAATACTACCTCAGAAATCAGCATTAAATTATCAGATTGATACTGCAACATGGAAGATGTTCAGGATTTGTACTGTACGGAAGAATTGAGCAAGATTTTATAGATCAGTGACAGATGATTTGCAAAATAGAAACAGAGCAGTGGCACTGTGAGTGACGTGGCCTTAGACTGCTTCCATCCCCACCCACAGCTTGCGCTGGATGAGAGAATATGGTGAGAGAATTCTGGCTTGCTCTGCAAAACAGAAAAATGTCTTCATGCTGCATGGCTTTTTTTACAGTGCTCAGCTGTCACACTTGTTCAGTTCAGTCTGTATGTGCTCATGCAGGGAATGATTTAACACAGAAACTGCCGGTAAAGAAGCAGCACATGCTGAGAAGACAAAGCCCTCAGTGTGGCTCCTCCACACCAGAGTATCTAAGCACAGTGCTTGGGAACACGTGCAGATGCAGATCTTGCACACCACTGTTAGCTCAGTGTTTAGAATTCTGTGGGGGAATAATTATATGCTGGGCAGATGCAGCCCCAGTGGAATGTGCAGGAGATCATGGACCCTCACCCTTTAGTCCTTCCAACCAGATACTGTCTGTCATTTTAGTTGTGCAGCATGGCAGAAACCTCTAGACCTCCAGGGGAGAGTGTGAAAAAAGTACACTGCTTGCTGCTAAGAACTGCCAATTTATTTTTTATCTGTATTTACAGCAGTATTTCCCCTGTAATAGTTCTGGCTGCACTGCCAAGTCGTGTGTGGCACAGATAGTTTCTTGCTGTTTGAAGGTTGCTTGGCAAAAGGACTGAAGATCCTTTGGGATGTGTTCTTGTCTGGTACAGCAGTGTGCAGAGATTAGAAGAGCAGCTCTCTGTGCTCATTTCTTAAAACTGGCCTGTTAAGCAAAGGAGGGCTTGTCACTTACTGCTGTGCCTTGCTGTTCTCTTAGCTCCATGCCCTTGGCCATGTTTTGGGTACCACACAAAGGAAGTATAGAACTGATGCTCGATGAACGTGTGTCTTTGCTACCTGTTGTAATAAAATGTGGGCAGAGGCAATGCTCTGAGCTGTGTCTGCCCCTGGGGGACACTGTGTGCACAGCTCAAATACAGAAACCCTGCTGTTGGAAGAGGCCTTTGGGTTAGGCAGTGGGGAGGGCTGTGCAGAGGAGGGGCTGCCATGGGGGTGTAGGTGAAGTGTTTGCAAGTGCTGTGTTTTAGCTCCCCTGTCAATACAGGGTCTGTGCAGTCGGGAGCTGTTACCAGGCTGCACAAGGCACGTGCTTCTGCAGCCTCCAGTGAAAACTTGTGTCGTGTAAATGGCTGGCGTCTGTTCAGATTTGTACTGAGGAAATTCAGTGCTTACTGGAGAACACAGAGGGAGAAAATGGAGGTGTGGCTTCCAGAATCTTGGAGATGAAACTAGCTGCTCTGCTCCCTGCATTTTCCGCTCACTGTGCCTGCCGTGGTGGCTCATTGAGCTGGGGGTACAGGTGTGCTTTAAATTCATTGTGGAGGGATTTGGGTTAAGAAAACACCACTGAAAAACCACAACCCAAAAAAAAGAAAAAGAAAAAACCAGTAAAGTTAAACAATATCCAGGTTGTCTGAGTGTAACTGTGCAACCATACAGGCTGTAACTCTGTAAGATGCTAGCTGATGTAAACAGCCATGTATCATTAGAGGATTTGTACCAGAATTGTTTTGCATCTTCCAAAATGTTCAGTGCTTAACCTGCTGTCATTACTGTGATCAGTAGTAGGCTCTCTCACAGTGCAGATGAAAATGAAGCTTGTTCTGCTCTTAAAAGATGGTTTGTGTTTTAGGGAAATTAATATGAGACTGAAACCAATTGCTTAGTACTGGTCAAAATCTGACCAGGCAGCTCCTCCCAGTCCCTCCCTGCTGGGACAGTTCAGCTCCCCTCGTGTTGCCACCACCTCTCCTTGTTATGCTAGGGGAAAGATAGCGAGAAGTAATTTTGGTGTTACATTGATACTGTTAAATTTGAAGAAGAATAATTTCCAGGAAAGATACAGTGTTCATAATATTTTCTGTGAAATTATTCTGTGTCTTGGAGATACAGAAATGTGGTTATTTTCATCACCTTTGGTGGAGGAAGCCTTGAAGAACAGATTCAGAAACAGTCTCTGTAGTTTACCGAAGAATATTAAAACATTTCTTAGATTGATATGTGATGTAAAACCTCAATAAATGCACAAATTTGCACGTCTTACTTTTTGGCACAGAAAAAGATATTAAATTCTCTCATCAAAAGCAGAATTTTTGGGCAAAACCTTAAATATGTGAATATGTTTGTATCCGCGTGGATCTTTGTTGCCTTTGGGCAGAGTGAAGGTGCTTCCAGTGCAAGACATCTCCTTGGGCTCGGGCTGTTTAGATTTCCTGTGCAATGTAGCAGGAGAAAAGTTTGTATGGACAGTGATTTTTATGCTGTTGAGCTCTCATCTTTAGCGCAGTGCAAGAGACTTGCTTGTCATGAGATCCTCTGCTGGCTGTAAAAGACAAGAATGTGGAAACTGTTCCTGTAACTTCAGTGCCTGTTAAGCAGGTGGCCCTGCAGAGATCGCTGAAGTGAGCAAGACAGAAAAGATTGTGACTAGAAAAATAAGAAATAACACAGGATAAAAGGTCTTGAGCTTCTCAGAGTGATACTTGTAACATTCCTCCCGTGGCTCTGGTAGCCCTTCTCTCAGCTATTGCAAGGTACATCTGTTGGCTCGTCAGCAGTGTGTGAACCGGCTGGACATGGTCCAAAATGCTGCTAATCCAGTGTGTGTTCAGGGCTGGCTGTGGAAGAGGAGCGTTTTGCCTCATTGCTGAGTTCAGGAGAAACCTTGGGAGAAGGTGTTCTTTCTCTTTCATACTCCCCCCCTGTGCCTCTGCCCTCCTCTCCCTTTTTTTTCTTTTTTGTGGTTCATTTTGGGATTTTTTTGTTTGTTTGGGTTTTTTGTTGTTGTAGGGTTTTGTTGTTGTTGTTATTTTGTTGGGGGGTTTTGTTTGTTCTTTTTGTAGACTAGTACAGTGCACACACTTCAGGTGACCAGTCCATTTTGAAAGGGACATCTTGGTATAATTGATTCTACAGAATCATGAAAACACTATACATAAATAATTTCGGAGTTGTCATCAGTTGTGGCTTGCTTAGGCAGCAGTTTTGGTCACCTGGAAAATGGGCAGCATAGAGACACCTTCCCTGCACTGCTGCCTCACCTCATTTGCTGCCTGGAGCATTCTGGTTTGGGGGCACATCCTGATCTGGGTAAATTCTGGTGGTCTCTTCTAGACACAGAGGGGGCTCTGGCTCTTGCCATCCTGTGCTGGCGCTCCAGAATGTTTGTTTCTACTTCCCATTTTACCAATAGCAGCATATTTCTAAAATGCCTGATCTGGTCAGAATCAGTTACTCTTGCCCTTAGTATTTTCCAGGAGCACTGCCAGGTGTCTGAATAGGAATACCTGGGAGCACCAGATGCTGTTTCAAATTCTGTTTCCTAAGAAAAATTCCCTGCTTTCATTTCTTTGATTTAGTGTTTCTGTCTGGGAACATTGGTCGGTGACAGGTGTACTTGTGGTAACTTCAGCCTTCTGACAAAAACTGACAAGAAGTTCTTGGTGTCTTTAGCTTGGGATCAGGAAAGGTGGAGGGTTCATTCATTACATATCATAAAGCCAGAGAGAAGAGCCTGGAAAACAGTCACAAACATAGGGCCCTCCATTTCTGTTCCACAGTGGTTTCAGATTGAAAAAAAGTAAGTGGGGAAAAATAGTAGTCTGTACTTCTGCATTTCACTGGAATTGTTTTCTCCTTTTGTTTCCAGGTTTACAGAATTACTCTCTCTTGACCCCTAAATGAGTAGGAACAAATCCCAGAATCTTGCAATCCTGAGCTTGTTGGTTTATTACACCAGTTCAAGCCAAATTTCTTCTTTTAAAAAGGTGCTACTGCTGCCTGTACAAGGCTGAGGGCTCAGATGCGATACCCAGCGTGGCTTGCTGCTCTCAGCTGTAATAAATGCAAGTGCTGGTGCCCAGCTAGGGAGAGTGGCATTAGTGTGGAACAGAGCTGTTCCCTGCAGGGCAGGTGTGGCCGCTTTTCCGGGTGCCCGAGCTGTCCCAGCTGTGTTGGCGCAGGCCTGCGGCGGGAGGGGACAGCTCAGCAGGGCCAGGTCTGTGCCAGTCTCTGCAGTGGACGTGCTCCGCCTGGCAATGGGGAGGGAGGAGACAGCGGTGTGGACTGCACTGCAGCACACTGCAGCACTCCTGGAACAAAGATTTGCTGGGCAAACACGGCTTGTGTTGCTGCCGTGTGCTGACCGCAGCTCGGGGACGGGGCCCTGACACGGCATCAGGGCCATGAGTGTTTCATCGTGTAACCTGCCAGTCCTTTCCCAGGGGCTTTGCAATTAACAGGACGACTGAAGGATTAGTAAGGCACTAATAAATCTTTCGGACTAGTGAGCTCGCCTCTGACGTGAGGTTAGATGGGAGGTGCTGGCCGCAGTCCTTTGTCCCTGGCTCTTGAGCAGCCAGGGTGGGATGCTGAAGCTGGCCAGAAGGGAGTGGAGCTCTTGCCTGCTCTCAGACCACAGCAGCCTCTTGGTGAGAAGGGGGTGTCCAGCCAGTGGACCAGAGCTGTCTTGTACCAGCGGTCTGCAGTATGGTCCTTAGTGCAGTACAGCAGAGATCCACATCTGTCCAATACCCTCTAGTGAGAGCTGTGCCTCGGTGTGTAGCATATGAGTACTCCTACAGCCTTCCAGGGGGGGTTCTGTGTTCTTGGAGAAAACTGACTTGTTTAAAACTTTATCAGAGCTTGTCTATTTTGTTGCTCATACTCCTTTTGCTGTCAGTGGGCTTGGTTCTGGGTTTATGAGTGCTCTGCACCACCACACCATCTCCATGGATGCCTGAAACTGAACAGGACGAGGGCTGTCTCTCCCCCACAGTTTACTACATATGCTCTTAGCATGATATCAAGATTCTTTAAATGTTCCCTATCCACAAAACCATCCTGCCCAGCTTAAGACGAGCTGCATGAAATTTGTCCCTTATGGGTCACAGGACAGAAGGAGCTCTGCATTTGGAGCCATTCCCTCTGCACTGACTGGCCCTATCCAGAAAATCATTGCCTCAGTTGATCTCTATGGCATCAGGTTCAGCAGTGATTTGTTAACCTGTCTGAACCTCCCTTGAAAGCTCCACCATTCAAGCTTTAGTAGCTGTAGGATAGTGCTATGTTACAATGCAACGAGGGGAAAACCAGTAACACAGCCCTGAGACTTCTGCAGGAACCAGAGGGCTCCAGAGTTGCATGGCTTTCCAGAGTGGTGTTACAGGATTGTGCCCATATGCTGAACTCTGGTACTTCTGTTTCTGGCACTTGGCTGAAGCTGTTTTCTAAGAAAGGGAGCTTGCCAGAGAAGGAGCATGTGCCCTGTTAAAGGCTCCTTTTCCTAGGCACAGAAGGAAGTAGAGGAGTCTTTTTCCTCCAGGTACCATTATTACATGATTCTAGGAGGCAAGCCAAGCTGAATTCAGGACTCTTGTAAAGTGGGGGAGTGACTCTAAAATGGCAGTTGTCAGCCTGCTGAAGTGCTCTCTGAATGGGTTGGTTTATTTGCTTAGAGTTTGTGTTTTAAAAGACCTTGCATTACCCCTAGTATTGTGTGCATACATCTGGACTCACAGGGAAACAGATTTGTCATCTGCCTGCATTTTTCATTTTTCTGTCTGTTTTCTGTAAGGAAGTTCTCTGGAATTGTAGTCAAAGGGTTGCTGCAGGAAGTTGAAGAGCTGGCATACTGCAGGGCAAGTGTGTGTGCGTTTGCAAGCAGAGCAAATCTCCTCTATAGCTTCCAGGACAGCTGTTTGTGACTTCCTGCAGGTGGCTGTCAAAAGCAGAGCTTCTTTCCATGGAAATGTCCTTACTCTGGCTTTCTCTGACCTAGATAACCAGTTCAGGATGTCCATATTGGAGCGACTTGAGCAGATGGAGAGGAGAATGGCTGAAATGACAGGCTCCCAGCAGCACAAACAAGGAGTAGGAGGCGGGAGCAATGGGAATGGGAACAGTGGAACACAGGTGCAGGTATGAACCCTTCTGTGTCCAGACATGACAGCTTTATGCTTTCTTACCGGAGGTTTTTTTGGGGGGTGGGGTTTGGAAAGGGTTATAGTTTGTCCTGAGTAACAAGTCTAGTTTGTGGGTGTCTAACAGCAGCTGGTTTTCGGTTGCATTTGCCACTGTCTCAGTACTTGTAGAATGGAAAGACTGCCTGTTCAGGGCAAGCTGCAACTCCTCTCCATCGTTAAACTGGGATGTGTGTGGTGTTTCAGTGCGTTTCTGGGACTGGGACCTTGGGCAGCTGCTTTGAGAGCCGCGTGGTGGTGGTGTGTGAGAAGATGATGAGTCGTGCGTGCTGGGCGAAGTCCAAACACTTGATCCATTCGAAGACTTTCCGAGGAATGACACTGCTCCATCTAGCCGCTGCCCAGGGCTATGCTACTCTCATCCAGACCCTCATCAAATGGCGGTAAGATCCAGCCTGCTGGACTCTGGGGTGTCAGTACAGGCATGGCAGGAGCATATATAAACTCTGCTAAGCCCACATTTCTGGTTGGCTTGTACAAAGAGCCAAGCCCCTGAACTTGTTCCCATCCCTTTATCTGACAAGACCTGTCTCCTGAGAGCAAGTCCAGTCGCTGGATGTATCATGCTCTTCACATCTGTGGTGGGGGCACTCTCTGTAGTTAATAGATGTGTTGTGGGCATGTGCGTGGCCACTTCTCTGTGGTACAGTGCTTTGCATAAATCTGTGCTTAGACAACGATCCTGACATGGCTACAAAGCGTCATTCCTTCTCTTGTTTCCCCTGCAGCACCAAACATGCAGACAGCATTGATCTGGAGCTGGAAGTTGACCCTTTGAATGTGGATCATTTCTCCTGCACTCCTCTGGTAAGAGCAGAGCCTGAAACTTCTGAGAGAGTCTGAGGGCCCTTTGGGGAGTTCTTTCTGATGTGTTATTTTCCTAAAGTGTTTCACTATCTGGAGAGTAAATGTTCCTTGTGTGTCCCTGCTGTGTATGTGGTAAGGCATGGTGCTATCAGCTTCCTGGCATTTTGTTGAGGGAGAACACACAGAACAAAACTTTGTCATTGAGAATCATGAGGAAAGGGGACAGACAGGTGGTTCTGGTTAGTTTTTTACACAGAATCTAGTCTCCACTATCATGCTGTGAGGAGGACTTCACATGCCTTCTTTCACATTGTCCTCTATGACTGTTTAACTGTAGAGGTTGTAAAGTTATAAACTGTCTTGGTCACTGGAGTCATGAAATCATGGCTGGGAACTTAGACAAGCAAAAAGCCAAAGCAGATGGAACAAGAATTGCCAGTTTAAAACTTAGAGTATTGATTTTATTGTTCCCAACCTTTGGTCCTGTCTGCATGTTTCTGACCTCAGAGATTCCTTTGTGTATGAGGCTGTTCTGTCTCTGCAGTGATGTCAATGTCACAAAAAACCCCAAAACAAAAGAAAACAAACTGTCAGCTTTATTTTTCAGTTGGAGGTTTCTCTGTTGTAGGAGAGAATAGCATGTATTCAGTCCTCTATATTGGCCTTTTGGCAGGTTGGGACATTTATAAAAATCATTTGCTGGCTTTGAGCATGTCACAGTTTTGTTTATCAGAAGAGTTTTTCCTTGAGCTGGGACCAGACTTCGCTGCATTAGCAAGAAAGGAGAAGGCAGGTCGCCCAGTGGGTCAATTACCTTTTCTTCTTTAGATGTGGGCATGTGCCCTGGGCCACATGGATGCAGCTGTTGTGCTGTACAAGTGGGACCGCCGAGCCATCTCCATTCCTGACTCTCTCGGGAGGCTGCCGCTGGCCATCGCTCGGTCTCGGGGCCACGTGAAGTTGGCGGAGTGCTTGGAGCAGCTACAGCGAGATGAGCAAACTCAGCTTGGGCAAAACCCCAGGATTCAGTGCCCCTCGAGCACAGACTCCAACACAGAGAACTGGGTGTCCCAATGGCACAGTGAGCTTGTTGCCTCTCAGGAGCCTCAGAAGGGAGTCACAGTGATTTCCAGTACAAACACAGGTAAAACATCCTGGAGGACGTGCTCTGTTTTGCTGACATTTAAAACATGTGAAAATGTGGGGGCAAGGAGCTCACCTGGGCAGCAGGTGCCACCTGTAGCCCTGCTGTCCATGCTTAATTCTTTTCTTGTGCTCCATACACGTGCATAAGCATCAGGAAGAGGAGTGAATGCCTGCTTTGGAAAGGCTTTGTGCATCCTAGGAGTAGTTGAGACAGTATCCTCCCTGGGTGATTGTTACTCCCTTTGCACATCCTCTCGGGTGTCCCTAGAGCACAGCACAAACTTTGGCCTGCGGCAGAAGCTGTTGATGTTCCTATAGCAATCGTGGGTTGCATGTTTAGTTTTGACCATTGATTTGTTTGTTTACAGAGCTGAGGCGGCCAAGATCAGAACCTTCCAGCTATTACAGCAGTGAGACTCAGAAAGATTACCCTGCACCCAAAAAGCATAAGCTGAGCCCTGAGTATTTTCAAGCCCGGCAAGAGAAGCTGCTTTCCACTGCACTGAGCCTGGAACAGCCAAGCATTAGGAAGCAGAACTCCAGCTCCAAGCAATCCTCCACTGAGACAATCAGCCCCAGTGAAGGGCTGAGGGACTATGGCCGGGAGCTCTCCCAGCACATCCCAGAAGTTACTGGGTACCGGGGCTCCGGCAGCCAAGCAGGCATCAAATGGAACCCAAAAGACATTTATATTGGTGTGTCTGCAGTGCAGGTGGCAGGGAGCCAGAAGGGCACTGCCCTGGGGAAGGATGCTGTGGCCCATCAGCTGCGCCAGCGGGAGCAGATGAATGTGTTGATGATGGCCGACAGGGAGATGGTGGATGCAGAACTCTTGTCCTACAGGGACAACGCAGGGGATGAGGACTGTTTACACCACATGGATGAACTGCAGGTAAACACACCCACAGCACCAAGATCAGCAGTCTCATAGAGCACGGAGGCTGTGCAGAGGATCCTGACTATGAGAAACTCCCATGGAGACCTCTAGAGACTCTGAATTGTGCTTTGAGGAAGGAGGTGGTCACACAGTCAATGTATACTTTCTTCCAGTTTCAACCCAGACACAAAGGCTAATGGTTAGCTTTTAGGGTTGTGCACTGGCATACACTTCAACAGTGTACAGAATGCACAAAATTGTTTGCAGTTGTGCAAGGAGAAAGGAGCCTGATCACAGCAGTGCACATGACTCAGGTGGCCCAATAGTCCTGTGGGAGCTGGGCAGCAGTCCCTACAAAGACAAGATGGGAGAGAGGTAGTGCTGTGGTTGCAGGCCAAGCCACTGCACTTCAGAGGGAAGGAGGTAAGAGTGGAGAATGGGAGAGACAGTGGGTTTGGTGAAGGAAGAATCCCACTAGGTATGGAACAGAGGAAATAAAAATATAACAGAAGCAAGAGAGACATATGAGTAGTAGTCATTGGGAGAAAAATACTGCGGCTGTGTGAGTAAATGGGTAATGGGAACACAGCCTTACCTGTTCACCTTGGCATCTCTGAATGTTCTCTTGCTGGTGTAACACGGGTGAAGCAGAGCATTGCAAAACAACAGTTTTCTGTTCTCCGAGTTGGAAATTCATGTGAAACTTGCTGAACTGAGGGATATAATTCAGAAGAGTTCCTAGCAATGTTTTGTCCCAAGATTTTTAACTTGTCTTGATGTGCCTTTATTGTCCTGTCATGCTCTACTGCACATCTCAGCAAAAGAATAGCAAGGTCGATTTTCCTTTGGAAATAACATACTAGTGACAGCTGTCAGTACTGTAGAGGGAGGGCCCAGAGATCTTTCATGAGATCTCTTGGGCTCCCCATAAAGGAAAAAGAAAGAGGTCTGGGGAAGGTGAAACCCTGCAGTGCTTGGTCTGGAGAGGCAGAAAAGCAAATGAGCCCTGGTTAATAGATTTCTCTCCACTGCTGAGACAAGCAATAGACTCCAGCTTCCACAGGGTTGGGGAAAGTGGGGCATTCTGTCAAAAGCTGGGCTGTAATGTGAAAGCACAAGGCACCTTCTACCAGGCAGCTGAAGTTTTCTGTTCTTTCCCCATTGACAGGTGAACATGATGACACTTGCAGAGCACATTATTGAAGCTACGCCTGACAGGATCAAGCGGGAGAATTTTGTGCCAATGGAGTCGCTGCTGGTGGAGAGGACAGACAGTGCTGCCATGAGCACCACCATGAGCTGGCTGGCCAGTTACCTTGCTGATGTCGATCACTTGCCCAGTGCTGCACAGATCAGGTCAGTGAGAGCTGTGGGGTTGCTCTGGGTTTTGGTGTGGTGTGAATGCTGGGCAGCATGTTCTGACTCTTCAGCCTGCAGGTGCCAGTTCTTAGTGAGACTCAGTCCTGCTCTTGCAGGCCTGGACACACTCTTGTGCTCAGATGTGTTGTTGCCAGCACAGCTACAAATTCATGGAATGGGGGTTTCACTCCAGTGCCACATCTGTGCAGTGCAGGACAGGCAGGCTTAAGGGTGTGGGATGTTGCTTGGAGAGAGGGAGGGGAGCATAAACTTCTGCCTTGAACTCAGAAATGTTGTTGTCCTTATGTGTGATGCCAGCCCAAGTGCTTTGTAAGCCAATAATTCCTACTGTGATTGGTATTTCAGAAGTCTGTATAGTGAACCCCTGACCCCTTCTTCGAACACCAGCTTGAGCCCTGCAGGCTCACCAATCAGTGAAATAGCTTTTGAGAAACCCAGCCTTCCCTCGGCAGCAGACTGGTCCGAATTTCTGAGTGCATCCACCAGCGAGAAGGTAGAAAATGAGTTTGCACAGTTAACTCTGTCTGATCATGAGCAGAGAGAACTCTATGAAGCTGCCAAACTCGTCCAGACAGTATTCAGGAAATACAAGGTATGTGGCCCAAACGTCCAGTGTCTTCCTTGATGGGTGTGTGAGAGAGAGTATAATTTGTTACAAACCGAAATGTGGGTAATACCCACTCCGGGGACAAAAATACAGTTTCTGTCATAAGCTTTTCCATGCTTCTGACATTTGCTTGTTGATGTTTGCCCAACAAGTACTGTATGGGGAGTGCATGCCATGCTGTGGCACACCTGCTGTGCCAGAGCAGCACTCGCAAAGCACATCCTCAAAATGTTCCCCAGAGGTTCTGCTTAGTTGCCCATTTGGTGTAAAGATGCATTTTGGAGGTTTGTTCCTTGTGTGAGTTGGCAGCAGAGACATCTCCAGGAAATGCCTAGGCCTGAGTTGGACCAGGTAGCATTGATAGGAGAGCTTTGCCCTGCGAGCAGTGAGAGCTACATCACCTGTCCTGATTTTGGTGCACTCTGACTGATGCTGCTCCTTTCTTCTCCACGCAGGGTCGTCCTCTCCGGGAACAGCAGGAGGTGGCTGCTGCTGTTATTCAGCGTTGCTACCGAAAGTACAAACAGGTAATCAAGAAAGTGAAATGTTATGAAGCACATTTTAGTGCCATGAACACACCCTGTTGTAGTGGGCATTATCCCGCTGTTCCTCTCGCATGCTTTTCAGCATGCAGTAATGAAATACTTTGCTCAGGCAAAATTGAAAAGGGAAGAAAATTTGTGTTCTGAATCTTAATTTTGGAGGGAATCCTTGAAATTATTTTGTTTGTGATAATGCCTGTGTTTTTGCTGTGAGATGGAGGGCTGTGATGTATTCCATGTTGGCCTTTATGCATGCTACAGCCTGAGCAGACTATTCTCTGACTAGTTGCTTGCCAAATTTCATTGTGAAATTGAAGTTGGTTTTGCCTTTGATAAGGATGAAGATGAAAAATAGGTTGTTTTATTTTGCACATACTAAACTTTTAAACTATGGGAAGTCACATGTTGTAGCTTGATGCAAGTTTTTCCAGGACTGAGACTGTTCTCCAGACTCTAGCTGGAGACATGTTTTCAGGCTGAGTTCTCAACCCCAGAAAAAGAAGATACCTTTTCTTTTTGGTTGGTTTTTTTTGGTTGTTTTTGTTTGTTTGGGTTTTTGTTGTTTGTTTGGGGTTTTTTTTTGTTGTTCTTGTTTGGTTTTGGGTTTTTGGGGTTTTTTGTGGTGAGGACTAGAGCCCATATCCCTCTTTGCACTCTACCCTGCTAGGCACAGTCTGTCTAATGCCTGGCAGCATGGTAACAGAAAGTGAGGCAAGGCACCTGTGGCTCTTTTACAACCCTCAAAAACATTTATTTGGGAAATCTTTCTAGTATTAGGTGACTGCATTGTGGTTCACATCCAACCCATCACATGGCTTTCATTCTTCAGTGATTCTTCCTGTAGTAGGGAAGCTTAACTCCTTTCAAAAACTGCTTGACAAATTGCTTTGTCTTGTATCCTGGAATCGCTTCTTTTTGAAAGAAGATTGCTTGGGTCTTTTTGTTTTGGTTTGGTTTTTTTCATTCTTTACTTGCAGAACTAACTTTAACTATGTATTTTTCTGTTTCTCCCTAAGCTTACTTGGATAGCCTTGAAGGTAATACAAATACAAACACTATTTTGGAAACAGTTCCCCATGGGTTGCTAACTTTCACACTCATTATAAACAAGGAGAACCTGGCATTTTATTAGAAACGTTTTAATAGTATCCACTAATAAATGTCTGTGTTTGAGAAATCACTGACACCCAGACTTTCTGGGAGTTGTGTAGGGACTGCTGTGCCACAGTTGCATCAGCTCCCATGAGCAGGGATGGGCTGAGCTGCTGGGAGGGTTTTGCAGCCAGTTTCCAGAGGACAGGCTTTCCTTTAGTGCTCCTGGTCAGATGTCACTGGGTGACCTTTGCCTTGGCATTGGGGGAGCACAGAGCATTTATCCCAGCCGTGCAGCCAGTGTCCTCTGCATTCTGCTTGCCTGCTGCAGTATTTTGACCATTCATCTTTGAAATACCTGTGTGCTGAGTTCCTAAGACCAACACCTCAGTGCATTGCTGCTCATGCTGGAGGCACAACTGTTGATGCCAGTCTTAAATTGTTCACAGTCAATAATTTTCTGCTGTAAAGATGGATTTCTCAGCTGTGCAACATCTTAGATTCTAGAATCAACGGAGCTTTTCTCAGGGCTACCAGGAGGCAAAGTGTGCTTTTCCTGAAGAGAGCGTGTCCTTGGGGTGATATTCCATCCACAGCTTCCCCCTGCCCTGTGGTTTTGGGTCAGGTTGAGAACTGTTCTGTCAGCACAAGTGGGTTCAGCTCTGGGACACTGAGCTCACCAAGGCTTTCCCCTTTGGGGAGGAGTTTAGGTGACATCTCCACTGATCCCCTTCCCAGAAGAAGGGAAGAAGAGGAGGACAGGGGGCAGCTACTCAGGTCTTGGAGTTGCATGCAAGCATATTGGGGTCTGGTCTATCCAGTGACTGCTAATTTCTCTTCCACACGCCTTATTCCTCTGATCTGTTACTGCACTGATCAGCGCAGGCTTGTGAATGGATTGGAACAGTCACAGCTCACGGCATGGTTTTGTATTTGAACCCTTCTGTTCAGGGGTTTGTAACTCAGCCACAGAAGTCCCATCTGGGCTAAAACTTTGAAGGAAAACCATGACCAGCCCATGAGTGGACTTATTTAAAACAGCGAGTTTAAAATCACAATCTGATCCATTAATTTAAAAATGTTGAAAAGAAAAAAGAAGGAAACAAAAAACCCAGTAGAAATTAATAATGGCAAAATATGCTCTTAATGACTGCTTCAATTCCAAAAAGTGAAATTTGGTAAATGGTGGTCTGTGATGATATTGGAGGGTTTTTTGCTTTGGGGTTATGTTGGAAGGATTGTTTGTTTGCTTTTAGGGTTTTTGGTCCCAGTAGAGTGGAAAATACTGAGATATGTTAGGACATTATGGTGTACAGACAGTAGCTGCTACTCATCTGTCTGATAAAGAGAGCAGAAGTCAAAGCTGATAAAATATCCAGGAACAATAGACACATCAGTTTTGAGAGTATTAAAACTATTAACTTACCAAAATAAGATCAGCAAACACTGAAAATCTCTGTTCTAGTAGTATGAGTGCAACTTCTATACATTATTCTACATTTCCATCTTAGAAAGGACTTAAAAATATGCATGAATGCACATGGTTTCTGTTAAATGGTCCTCACCTTGCATGCTGTGAGAGGAAAAGGATGTAGAATAAAGATTTTCTTTTTAAGAGTTTGTGCCTGCTTTACTTGGAGTCACAGGGCTAGAAATAACACAGTGCTAGATGGAATTTGGGATGTATGTGACTGCTCATGCAAATTTATGAGTTCACTGGATGCTTGTTACGGATTTCTAAGGAGATTTAGTTTTGCCTGTGTCTTGGGCTCAGTATTAGAGTTATAACTGTTGTGGTTTTGGGGGTTTGTTGGGCTTGTTTGGTTTTTAAGATGAGGACAGACTTTTGTGGCAGTAGGACAAGTGGTAATGGTTTCAAACTAAAAGAGGGTAGGTTCAGGTTAGATACAAGGAAGAAAGTTTTTACATTGGGGGTGGTGAGTCACTGGCACAGGTTGCCCAGAGATGTGGCAGATGCTGTATCCCTGGAAACATTCAAGAGCAGGCTGGATGGGGCTCTGAGCAACCTGACCTCCTTGAAGATGTCCCTGTTCATGTTGGGAGGTTGAACTAGATGACCTTTAAAGATTCCTCCCAATGCAAACTATTCCATGATTCCATGAATGCAGTTAAACTATTCCAGAGAGTTGTTTTCTCGATGCAGACTAAGTTCTGCCCCTAATCTTACCGTTGTTCCAGTTTGCTGTCACCGTTTTCTTACACAATTCCCAGTCAGGGAATAAATACTCATTTACTTCTCCTCACATCTTAGTGGCTCAAGAGTCTTTCACTATAGGAACTTGCTTCTTCCTGGTCTTACTGGGATGCCTCAGCTTCTCTTTGTTTCCGTTGTAGTATGCACTTTATAAAAAGATGACGCAAGCTGCCATTCTTATCCAGAGCAAATTCCGAAGTTATTATGAGCAGAAAAAATTCCAGCAGAGCCGACGAGCCGCAATGCTGATCCAGCAGTACTATCGCAGCTACAAGGAGTGTGGGAAGAGGAGGCAGAACCGTCGGGCGGCCACCATCGTACAACAGAAACTCAGGTGAGCCCCGGGGGGGTTGGTGCTGTTGGGATCTTTGTATATTGTTTTTGTGCTCTTCGAGGCTGTGCTGTGTTTCACAGACAAAGGCCAGTGGGAAAAGGACTGTGGTTCATAGGATAATTATTTTTGCATTTAGTAGTATTCTCGCCAGTTTTGCCTACACTTCAGTGTTGGGGTTTTTTGTGTTTAGAAGCAGTCTGCTTACCAAGAAGCAGGATCAAGCTGCTCGCAAGATTATGCGGTTTTTACGACGCTGCCGCCACAGGTATGACACTATCTTTTGGTATCTGCCCTTCCTTAGAGCAATGTGACAGTATTCAAGTGTGTCTGCAATGAGTGCAATGTAAATATAATAGAACCAGCTCACTACAGATCTTTCCAAAGAACAAAGCCGAGCTGTTTCCGAGATGCACTGTCAAAAATGAAATCTTTAACTTAGGACTGTTGCTGAAAGACAGTTGTGTACAGCTCCATTGCTTATAATGTAAAACAGCCCAGGTTGTTTGACTTCAAAAGCTGGACTTGAGGAAGTCTATAAAAAACCTTGTTAAATCATAGCCACAGCTTCTGAGTGCTGCACAAAACATTCATGGTATGTGGGAAAGTGCAAAATGTGATGACATCTGGTGTGTGCTGGAAATGCCTTTAGTTTGGTCACAGAATCATTTGGTTGGCTCTCCTCAAGTGTGTATTCTCTTCGATGTGGGTAGGTGGGATGTGGCAGCAGAGCAGCACAGGTTAGTTCGTGTCAGCCACTCCACAGACATGAAGATGAACCAGCTCCTGCCAGCGTGGGAGCAGCACAGGCTTGCCAGAGTGCTCCCCTGTGGCAGCCAGCACTGCCATACCTGCAGGGTGTTTGCTTTGGTTTTGAGCTGAAAGGATCCCCTATGTGATCAAGTTGCAAACTGGGACTTTGCGTAGACAGTGGTGAACCCCATGTTTCTGACTGCCCCCTCCATTCTCACTACCCATGCATTTCATCCACTCAGGAGCTGGTCACAACTGATGCATTTTTGAAGCATGTTTAGTTCAGCCCAGTGACATTTAACAAGGAGAGCTCTTAGAGAGGCATGTGATAGACTCTTGATTTTAGAAACAGACTCAGTCTTCATTGCAGGATTTCAAAGCTGCACTTTGCAGGAGGTCAGTGTAGCTCATGCTATGGAAGTACATTTTATCTGCAGGTTCAGTGGGAAGTAACATGTGTGGACAAGAAAAAGGGCTTTGTAGCTCCCAGGCTGATTCCAAGTGTGCTTGAAACAGCCACAGTTATTGATGAAGAAGCACAAGCAACTTCTTGTGTTCAGCAGGGCGTATGGAAGAGACCAAAGGGTTTGTTTTGTTGTGTTTGTTGTGCAGCATGTCCTGGAGGTTCAGAACTTCTGTATCCTCTCAGATCTGCTTGAGATCCAGGCAGTCCCTGGGGGAGCCACGTGCCAAGTTTCCATCCATGGAGTCTCTGGGGTCAGCCTGAGAGGCTCTTACAGCCAACTCAGACACGGGCCCAGAGAATGCCTCCAGTCTGGCTGTGTCCCTGGGGTTCCCACCAGCACCCAGGATGTGCCATGCACTCCAAAGTGGGCTCAGTTAAGACTCCAGCTGTTGAGTAACATAGACTCCACAGGGATTAAATTGCCCATGATTCCAACAGTTCTTGACTTCAGCTCATTGCCCTCCTCTTTCTCAGTGTCTCCTCTTCCCTTTGTAGAGAGACCCTGCTCATTTCCACCACTGAAGTTTGCAGGCCAGACCTGGGGTCAGTCTCCTCTCTCCAGCAGCGTGGTCACTGCTCTGGGCATCCCAGTGGGATGGTTTTAGCTCTTGGGGAGTTCCAGACCGAAATTCAAGAGCAGAGGGGATTCAGTGTCATCAGGCTCTCTCTGGCTCATATCACATTGAGCAGTGCTTGGATTTCTGCAGCAGTGCAGTCCTGTCCGTGTCCATGGGCACTTTGTTACCGGTTGTGGTTGCTTGGGAATTCCTCCGTGGTTCTTGGCTAGGATGCAACAAAAGGAAAAAGTGACTTGCTTCCCCTGAAGATGTTAACTGGGTTTCAAAACTGCCTTGCTTTTCCATCTAAAGTAGAAATGATCGCAGGGTTATGGTCACATACTTTCTTCAAGCAATCATAAGAGTTTAAAACTGTGTTAATGTAACTATTATTAGTAATTGACAAATTTGAACAGGAGCATTGTGGCATTGGTAAATGCTAAAAGTGAAAGCAAGACTTACCAAAATGACAAAACCAGCATTCAGAATCTACTTGAAAAATACATAAATTAACCAGATTTATAGAACTGTTTAGAAATGTGACAGGTTTGGGTCTTGTTCCCCATTTTCCTCCTGCTTGCCAAAAAAGCTCTAGCAAGCAGGAAGGTGTTTTCCAACAGAGTGTACACTTCATGCTCAGTACACTTGGGCTGCATCCGTGTTCCTGGGGTCACACTGCTTTAGTGTCTCGCAGACCCTCGGGCTCCTCTGGCTGCTGGAACCACACAGGGATCTGGTGCCTCTGCTCTCTGCAGTCAGTGGCAAACACCACACAAATCGGGTTCTTAGAGCTTTATTACCACACAGGATTTTGAAGACAAATTGAAAGCCTTTTGCTTGTGTAAACGACTGTAAAGGAAAATATAATACTGGAAATTACACAGATCATCGACTTAATAGAACAGAGCTTCCCTTTCTCCAGCATCTCAGCTGACTCAGACTGACGTGTTTGCTTCTTTGCTCCCTGTCCTGAGGGGCAGATCCCTGTGCTTCCCCTGGCACAGCCGTATCCTGGCGAGAGCACCCGCATCCATTCCTTCCCAAACCTGGCTCTGCAACCCTCTTTCTTAGCTGCCTTGTGGTGCAGGTACACTGGGGTACCAGGTGGAATTGCTTCCTTCTCACCTGCTCTTCCTCAAGCTTTCTGAATTTTCTTTGTGTCTCAGTGACGACATTTGGCCTCCCTGCTTGACTTTTCTTGCTTACCTCTTCCTAAGGATAGAGTAATAAAGCTTAGGATGCTGAGTAAGTTTCGGATCACCTCTGTGTAAGCCTCCTAATTACATCCCTTCAGTCTCCCGTGTGTCCAGTGTGACACTCACACAGGGTACAGCTGATGAGGATGGGACTAGTACTTGGGCTAAGAGCCCCGCACACTCTTTCTGCTTGTTGGAATCCCACTGTGGTCTCCTCTACTCAAAATTAGCACACTGCTGCTATAAACAAGAAATTTAGAAAGCCCCAGTTTCCAGAAAGAAACACTTTAGCCATCCTGAACCTCCAGGGGTGAGCCATAACAGCTAATACCTAATGTTAGTTAACTCTCCGTAGTATAAAAATGGCGCTGTGAAGCCACTTGTTAAACCACAGTGCCTTGTCAGTGCAAGGGATGGAAATGACAACTATTTTTGGAAAATCTGAGGGAGTGAGAGAAAAGAGAGCATGCACAGGAACATCAAACAAACAGGATCTTGTAACAGATTCCTGTCAGTTGATAAAGCTGGGGGAAGAGGCTGCAAAAGCCAGTTGCAGTTTGTTGTAAGGAAAGTGAGCTAAGTGAGAAAGCAGTAAATTCTTAAAGTTCAGAAACTCAACCTTTGAAAAATCAAATGGTTTAACCTAGATTTTTGTCCATGAGCAGATTCTGTTGCTAAGCCAAAAAATTGCTCTCAGGAGCTTATTCTGTAGCCTTTGTGTGAGATTTATTCAGGGTTTCCCCTGGCAACGGTGTGCTTGGTGGGGTTTTTTTCCTGTTTAAAATTGATCCAAGTCTACTTTAAGCCAATTATGAGAACTCTTTCTCTGCTTGCATTCAGAACAGCTTAAATGGTCATCTTGTTGTATTTTGCTTAGTAACTTTTTGGCACAAAGGCTTAATATCTCAAATGTGATTCTGATCACCTTGAGGATTTGATCTCCTGAACTTAACGTTTGTTGCCTGACTAGAAGGTATTTCAGGCNTGTGATTCTGATCACCTTGAGGATCTGATCTCCTTCTGACCAGAAGGTATTTCAGGTGTTTTGGGAGAGTTAATGAGAGGTTCTGCAGTTGGAGCTCTCAGTAGTGGATGCATGATGAAAAATCAGATGTTGATGAAAATCAGAAAATATGTAAGTTTTAGTTGAATATATCCTAGAGAAGATATCAGAGCTGTGTATTCTCAGGTGTCATGGAGACAAAGGGATCATTCATCAGCAGGAGTCATTCTGACCGTCAGACATGTATTGTTTCCTTTTGACTTTGAACAAAACCCCCCATATTTATCCATCTATTGTCATATTCTCAAAAATCTGGTGAAAAACATGCATCAGCATAACACAGTATCAACATGATTTGTCACAGAAGTGTTGTTTGCTGAGAATGGGAAACAGAAACTTCCTGGCCTCCCAGGAGAGCTTCACCCATCTTCCCATGGTGCCCAAACCTGTCAGCTTGTACTTGACTAACTTAAGCCTAAAGCTTGCCCCTAACACCTCCTGTGAGCTAAGCTGCCTCCAGGCTTGCTGTCCTGAGGCAGAACAGAAGCTTTGCATAGTTAATGAATTTGGAAAGATTCCACCTAATTAGTGATCCCCAGATCTAGAGCTGCAAGGAAATCCGGGAGCTCTGAAGGGGTTTGGATTTGCTGAGCTGAATTCATGTATGGTACAGTCAGCTTGCACTGGGAAGGTAACATCCTATTTCCTGTTCTTTCTCTGATTTGTAGGAAACTTACTCTTCTGGGGGATATCCAGACCATTGCTAAGATGGAATTACAATCTGCAGTGTTTTCTATGGAGTAGCATTTGGAATGAGATAGAAAAGAGGTGATTGCTGCAAGGGAAGGCAGGATACAGCTAGAAATGCCACTGGGATGAGTGTTGGGTTTTTTCTACTTGCTTATAACTTTCTGCCCTAAAGCACCTAAACACAGGACTTCTCTTCCCTGGTAAAGAGGAGTCCCGTAGGCAGGAGTGGGAAGGGTTCTTTCTCGCCAGGCAAGCAGAAGTGCTGTCTCCTCCTCCCTGAAGTGAAGCTCTGGGTAAGGTACAGTTGTTGCCATGTGTGTCTAATGGCTCTTTGGTATTGTTTTGCACTCTGAAGCCCTCTGGTGGACCATAGGCTGTACAAAAGGGTGAGTGTAGCTGCCTGCTAGCCAGTTCCTCTCTTCCATTTTAAATATATTTGCTTTCTGCTTGCTTGCATGGGGCTGCGGCCGAGATATGCCAGTAAGTTTCACCTCCATTAATTATATGAAAGAATCCTGTATAAACTAACCCTACTGCAATGACTAACACTGCTGCTTTCATAACAGGACAGAGCTCTGCAGTAGATGTTACCAATGCATGAATGTGTGAAAAAGGACGTGTATATTCATCATGGGCATGCTTAGATGGCGTTGTCGGTGGGGTATTTTTTCAGTATCCAAAATGGCTGTGAGTAGATGTTGGAATTTGACAGGGTCTGCACTCACACACACTCAATGAGTTCCGTTGTCATGGACTGCAACAGCATTCAGGGTAGATCATAGGAAGCTGCAGTGCAGGTGCAGCCTACTCTAAATGGGTATTTATTTCTGCCTGAACCAGATGGAAACAGAAGAGCTCCTCACACTGCTTTTTACTCCCAAAGGTGGTTAAGCACCAGTGCTTATCTTCTAGAAGTTGGTCTTTGGTAAGTTACACATCTGGTTGTCTTATAGGGCCAGCTTTTTGACAGCTGTTTCTCTCATTTATTAATCCACATATTGGGAAGGAGAACAAAAAAAATGAAGTGAAGATGCTGTAACTGTGTTATATTAAGTGCTGGCAGAGCTTCTGTTGAGAGTCTCATTCTCAGCATGAGGAGCCCACTCACCTGTGTGCTCAGTCACGTTAGTGGCTGGTTGGCTGTGAGACAGCAGGGTGGCAAGAGGTGATGTTGCCTGGAATCAAAAGGAAAGCTTTCCAAATGATATTAAAGTGACGATATAAAGAGCAGTTCTTTAATGAAAGCTTTCAGGTGCAGAAAACATAGGTATGAGCATGTGCGGTGTAGGGTTTCTGCAATTTTTATAAGGTTCATTAATTAGTCTATCTAGCAGGTACATCCAGTAGTCCCACCCTTGGGCCTGCCTCTTGGGCTCTCCAGGAGGCTCTTTGCCCTGTATCTTGTTTTGACTTTCAAATGCTGGTGCAAAACAAAGAGGTCCTTGTTAGAAATTCTTTTCTTGAAAATAATACTAAATAGAATTTCAAAAGTGTGACGTAACGTGTTAGAAAGGGTTAGCTATTGTTTTAAAGTGTGAAAAAGGGTAAGAAAGTGCTAGAAACTATAAAACTATATATTAAAAACCTACAAAGCTACAAATACATGAAAAAGCTGAAAATCTTTAGGTACCAGTGGGAGAATTCCTGCAACAGGTCTCTCAAGGCATGTGCCTCAGCTGCCAGCAGGCTGCTCTGCTCCATCTCGTACCTGAGAGGTTGTTAGGGCACCATGGTTTTTGTCAAAAACTGCTGCCAGAAACATCACCATTTGTGTGCTTATTGCTCCTGTTTTCAGCAAGGGAGGGGCGGCCTGGACCCCTGCTTCCATGTAACATTGTAAAAAGAAAACTGCATTGTTGATAACGGAGTTTTATTGACTTGGAATTGCAGAGATCATTTTCAAGACTAAAGAGTGAGAGCATGAATTGGGCCTAAGCCTGCTGGAGACATCATTATTTGTTTAACTATTTAGGCTGAAAAAGAAGCAGCAGCTAATGACATTTGTTTCCAAATGATGATTTCTATGCTACAATTTTTCGTTGTATGTCCTCATTTTTTTACAAGTTAAAATTGTGAGTTTTTACTAATAACAGATAAAGTAGGAATTGGGTGAAACGAGGGCAAAGGCCCAGACATGCCCTGAGGGCAGGGCTGCTGTCAGCAGAGGTGGGTTGTCAGTATTGGAGGAGGAACAGTTGTTGCACTTTTAAGGCTTCGTGTATGTAACAGCCTATGAGAAATTAGCAGGAAGCAGATTCTGGAAGTTTGGTAGCATTTGCAGGTTTTGCCTGGAATGACCAATAATGTGTGATTGATGGGCAAATGGGGCGGCTCTCTGTCTGGAAAAAGTAGACAGTGAGCTGTCTCAAAATACACTGGCTGCTGTTCTGCCAAAGTAAGTCTGTAAAAGCAAAACGTTCTTTGCTGCTTTGCATTCTGATAACACCCTGTGTGTGCTGCACACACACGAGGAGTATTCCCAGGCGTGCTGATGTGCCCAGGCTGCCACAGCCCCTAGTGCTGAGGGACTGCCTGCAAACATGTCTGTTTGTAATACATGAATTGGGTGTTTTCTGTACACGTGCTGTTGGAGTGATTGCAGCATTTGCTCCTGGGTTTCAGTTTTAAAACCTTTGCAAACAGATTGATTTTTTTCTGGATTTATTTGGGCGACATTACACCAGGATCGGTAAAGAGGGAGAGGCAGGATTTTACTGGCCACCTCTTGTGAGAGAAGACTTGGTATCCTTCTGCAGTAGAAATTAAAATACCTTTTAGGGGAAAAAAACCCCATCCAGTAGCTGTTGCCTTTAAGTAACAGTTTTCATCTCAAGGAAACCTGCATCAGTGGAGGGATTTCAGCTACTCACCATGCCCCCCTGCACAAATGTTTGCCTGCATATCGGTCAAACCATCCGCTGTAGCCTCTTGCAGAAGAGAGCTTTGCTCCCAGTCCAGGTGTAGAGATGAGCAAATTGCACAGCTGCCTGCAGTGTGGCCCTCTCTGCCCTACCCTTGGCAGGAGGTGATCTGGAGCAGATCACAAGGAGCGAGTCTTTCCCATCTGAGGGGATGACCAGTCAGGCACCTTCTGCCTACAGCAAAACTTCTGTCCTCTCTGGGGCAGAACCAATGCACTTGCTACCTGTGATCATGAGTAAAAAAACTGTCTTCAGTCACCTTTCATGTACAAATAGACCCCCTTACCCCACCACATTCTCACGATTTGATTAAATGCTGCTCTCCAGTTTTGGGGAGTAAGTGTGTAGCATCTGAAGTCAGTTCTCTGGTAAGTACAGCTGCATTTCATACCTGGATAAACAACATCATCTGTGTTTTGTTGTTCTCTGCATACTCTTCCCTCTTTCAGCATTTTAGCAACGAACCTTTTCCTACTCCTGTGCACCTAGGACTTGTATTTTTTATGTAGTTTTAATCTGTGCCGTGCAGCAGACATTGCATTGAGGTACCTGGTTTCTTGCCTCTCTTAGTAAGATTGAGAATGGGGGAAAATTTCAAGGAGTAGGAAAGTCCCATTTGTTTGAGTTCAGGACAATGTGTGAAAATGTCATATTGGGATATGCGTCACTGTACCTTCAACAAAAGTTTTCAAAGTAATTTCTTTTTTCATTTACCTCTTGCAGGGGCTGAATGTATTTGGAGCTCAGATGTGTGTATTAAATTGCAGACTGCGTGCTCTGGGGTGTTGTTCTTATTGGGCCTTTCTGTCTTTTTTGTTTCGCTGCCTAAATGAGGTATCTGGAAAAAGGCAAGATCTCCCTTGTCTTAAATATCCCACAGGCCATTTCAGCTCTCAGAGCAACAGGTAACTCGTGAGCCAGCCTTCTCTGGCTCTTGCACCCTGTCTTGTAAACTGATCTTCAGCATTCGGACGCATTCAGCATTTTCCTGGCTGGGCATTACGGAGTCACTCTGATGAAGCAGCTTTGTGTTACGCTTTACCCATGAAGCCATCGTTTGCTGTGACTCTTCCTGAGTAGGGCTGGTTCATTTGCTGACACCCCGTACAGGACTGGGGAGGGCACGGGGAGAGGAGCTGCCACTCGCTGGGGCTGTTGCTTTCTACATTGCTTCAGCACATACTGATGCACCCCCTGTACAGTGTCCAAGTGAGCAACACGGTGTGAAGGGCAGGAACTTCAGCTGGCTGGAGCAGTTTGGGAACCAGGACGTATCTCCCAAGAGTCAGGGTTCAAAGCTCATGTTTGAAATCATCTTCTCTTCCCTTTCTGTAGGTCAGCACCACGGCTGTGATTTCAGACACCTTAGCAGTGGTCATCTCTATTGCACGTGCTTTTTCCTTCCATCTGCTCTTCAGCACTTACAGAGGGAATAACTTTGTGCCTTAGAAGCGCTTACTGTCTAGAGAATGTGTTATTTAAGGACGTGTTTGTTCCAGGCTTCACCAGTGCACAATCAGATGTACGGTCCTTGCAGTTTCATGCATGGTTTCAGAGCTGCTGGCATAGGATGGTGCTTTTTGTTTGGAGACCTGCAAAAGCCAGGGCCTGTTTCCCATTCTGGGGTGCTCCACTCGCAGCTGGGCATCACTTGAGCTGTCCTCACTCCAGCCCCCATTCAGCTCAGGGAGGCATTGCCAGAAGTGATCCAAGCCAGTGTGACAGTGCTTGTAGACTCCTGGAGAGGTTTGCACATCATCCAGCAGCACCTGGACTGCTGCTATCGCTTTCATTTCGTCTGTTGTTTAAAAAAATAGAGTCTCACTGCAAGTCTACCAAACTGGATTGAAACATCTTCTCTAAGAACATTCTTTCTGCTGTTCAATTCTATAAATCCCAGTGGTGTTCTTTTCCTTAGAGCAGTTTATTAATGCTTGTAACTGCCAATGCTACGCTTTGGTTCTCTTCCCTGCCTCAGTTTAAGAGTGGAAAAACGTTAACCAAAGAAGATTGCCTTGCAGCATGAAGGCAGTGCTATATTGTTCACTTAAAATCTCTCTTAGCAGCACTTACTCAGAGGATTTCTATTCTCAAGGGTCCTAATTTGTCCAAAATTCTTCCCTGGTCCACCTGTATTTTTTAACTGCAGTTGAAAATTTTGAGGGTTTATTGCACCGAGTATTAATGACGAGGAAATACCAGCCCCTGCTATTGGACTTTATATTGTTGTAATCAAATCAAGTGCCACTGAGAAGAGTTAAGACTGAAAGGACTTCTAAGACACAGGAAAGGCTGCAGTACAGACTATCCAAGAAAGAATTAATTGGTTGAAGACAATTAGCTTCAGATTCTCTTGACAAAGCATTTCAGATAAAGTAAATGGGTTACCCTGCTGCATGCCCTGGTTCTGGCACCTCCTGTTTATCATGATTTGAGGAAGCAGCATGGTGTTCACAATAGCACCTCAGTGGCTCCCCAGTGACACTCTGGCCGTGGATTGGTGCCATTTTTGGTAACATCGGGAGGTATTTCAGTTCACTCCACTCTGGCTGTGCCTGCTGCAGAGCCCGTGGTGAGCAGGGCTGCCCTGTACCAGCTGCCAAGGAGAAGGAAGAACTTCCCTGGCATCCCAGGGCCAGCTCTGGAGAGAGGAGGAGAGACTGACAGCTGCAGACTGCAAGTTTCCATATCTGCCAGGTGGTGTATTAATGGAATAAAGGACTCACAGTACCTACCTGCACTCCCATCTGCAGTGGGACACACGCACTATTGCATATATTGAACAAAGAGATTAGTTAATTAAAAAAAAATGGTAACTTAGTGAATTTGGATGATCATCATCATGTAAATGCTGTGGAGTGCAGGGTTTGTTTTAAGCCATCACATACTAAATAGTATTTTTCAGTAATGTACCCGTGGCAGACTTCAGTTTATACCTTTAGGGAAATTCTGTATTATTTTGTGTCTGTGTTTTTCAGCAGTAATTATTACACCTGCATGTAAATGATGTAAATCACACCTGGCCAAGGAAAGTGTTGCAAATGCAAAGTGTGTGACACTGTCCCATATGACATCCTGGTCTCTAAATTGGCGGGACGTGGTTTTCAGGATGGAACCACTGGGTGGGTGAAGAACTGCTTGGATGGCCACATGCAAAGAGCTGTGGTCAGTGGCTCATGGTCCACATGGAGGCCAGTGATGGGTGGGGGTCGGCAGTGGGGTTGATACTGTTCAACATCTTTGTCAGTGTCATGGGCAGTGGGATCAAGGGCACCCTCAGCAAGTTTGCTGGCAGCACTGAGCTGTGTGGTGCAGTCACACTGGAGGGAAGGGATGGATCCAGAGGGACCTGGACAGGCTGGAGAGGTGGGACTCTGTGAACCTCAGGAAGTTCAACAAAGTAAAACGCAAGATCCTACTCCTGGATTGGGGCAATCCCACACACACAGACAGGTTGGGTGGAGAAGTGAATTGAGAACAGCCTTGTGGAGAAAGACTTGGGTCATGGTTGATGAAAAACTCCCCATGAGCTGGCACTGAGTGCTCCCAGCCCAGAAACCAGTTGTGTCCTGGGCTGCATCCAAAGGAGCGTGGGCAGCAGGGGAGGAGGGGATTCTCCCCCTCTACTCTGCTTTTGTCAGAGTCCTGCACACAGTTCTGGTGTCCCCAACATAAGAAGGACATGGAACTGTTGGAGCAAGTCCAAAAGATGCCATGAAATTGATAAGAGGACTGGAATACCTCCCCTACAGAGACAGGCTGAGAAAGTTGGGGCTGCTCAGCCTGGAGAAGAAAAGGTTGTGTGGAGACCTCACAGCACCTTCCAGTGTGTGAAGGGTGCTACAGGCAAGCTGAAAAGGGACTCTTCATCTTAGCTGTAGTGATAGGACGAGGAGTAATTGATATGAATTGAAAGAGGGGAACTTTAGGTTAGATATTAAGAAGAAATTCTTTTCCGTGAGGATTATGAGACACTGGAACAAGTTGCCCAGAGAAGCTGTTGCTGCCCCATCCCTGGAAGTGTTCGAGGCCAGGTTGGATATGGCCTTGAGCAACCTGGTTTAGTGGAAGAGTTGGGGCTAGATGATCTTTAAGGTCCTTTCCAACCCGTTACATTCTATGATTCTGTGATTCTCTGTTTCTGAACAGGACCTGTTTTAGTGCAAATGCTGAGTGCTGCAGTAATGAACTTCTGTTGGCATGTGTGTTCCAGGCAAACAGATGCAACAGTTCTGCACCAGTACAGATATTGCATGCCTAGGTTGGAGTTTGCAGCAAAGCATGTCTTGCATTCTTCCAGCAAAAGTGCTTCGTTAGTGTAGCCCTTGCATGTGAAGTGCTGAAGTAAGGAATAGCATGTCTCAGTGAAAGAGCCACCAGCTTATTTAATGTGCATGTTCTCAGTGAGAGATCTATAATAACAGGTTAATTTTACATTACAGTACTGAAGTGCAACAGAAAACACTTGGAAGTTGCACTGCAAATCATGCATTAATTGATGGTATCTTAAACACAGTTAATCTAAGCGTTAAAAATTGTCCATTGCACAGAGGCACAACACCTTTTCTAGCACAGCACCAGGGATTCTGGCTGTCCTGCTTCTAAATGGTGCACTACTAGAAATATTAGTTATAAATTCAAGGGAGAGGCTGCTTTTCTGCTCCAAGAAAATAAAACTAGGTATACTGAACATGAGTAGCTTGTCATTTGTGACTGTTTTTGGCTTACTGTGCCAGCCCTCCTATGTTTCCTGCAATGAAAAGGGGATCTGGCTGTACCCAGCATGAAGAACCCCACTGAACTTAGAATTCAGGCTGTCAGCCTGAGTAGAGGCTTGTTGCTGCCTTCTATGCAGTGCTGAAGCCTCCACTCTCTAGATGTCAACAGGCTTTTTTAGACACCAGCTTGTGTAGAGCCAAAATCTCCCTGTAGAAGATTTCTCTGTAAAGTTGTAGCAGGCAGTGAGGCTTGGCACAGCACTGTCCAAGCAGGAACTGAGAACCCCTGGTGCTGTTGGCTGCCTTGTCCCTTCCTCAGCCTGGGGACCAACCAGAGCTCTGCTTGGCCCCTGGGAGAGCCTGCTGGGCTCGGATTTCAGGAATGCCAGGGCCCCTTCAGCAGTGGCCTTCAGACTCTGAACACACTGTGTGCATTTGGACTAGCAGAGCCCTCTGTCTTTCCACACATGATACTCTCCAGCAGTGGAATTAGGATAATTAACAAAGGTCTAACCTGCATCCAGGTTAGTCTGATTTGACCCCTGTTGGCCACATTTCACAAATACTGAGAATGCATTTGAGTGCTAGAGCTTTGAGTCAGCTAAAACAGAGGTAAAAGCAGCCCACTCACTTTTCACTGTGGTTCTGACTAATAGTACATGCAGAAAAATGAATAAATAAAATGGTGAAATGGAGGTGTATTTATAGAGATCAATTTATAGCCTTCATTGTATCCTTATATTAGCAGGCTGGTGCAAGAGCCAGGAGAAGATGTGTGGGTGTAAGTCTATGCACAGTAGCTACAAACTGTCACTGCTGCTGCTCAGCTCTCCTGACATCTTTTCTTACTTTTATTTACTTGGGCTTTGTTAAATTCTTTCACTTGTATCTGGTTGCATTACACAGACTTGCATCTCTGACACTATTTTTTGTACTATACCTTTGTTATTTGTCCTTTTAAGTTTTTGCAAGATCACATGAGCACTTGAGCCTATACATGCTTAGCTAAATCACCTTTTTTTTTTTGAGCTGCAATCTGCTCCTTCTGCGGGGGTTTTCCCCTTGCAGGAGCAGAGGGAAGATGTGTGTGGAGGCAGGTGGCAAAGGGATCTCACTGCAGAGGAACTCCCTGCAAGTGGAGGCAGAGCCAGCCCCAAGAAGAGCTGAGCACCTTTGGGTTCAGGGGCAGCACGGGAATGCCTCTGGATTTGGTCTGGTTCCTTTGCAGAGAGCCCACACTGACACAGAGCCAGGTTCTCAGCCTGAGCAGAGGGTTTGCTGCTGCCCCAGCTCCAGTGCAGAGCTCTGTTTCACTCAGTGGGGTTGAAATTATTCCCTTCTCTTCATCCTTTAATTTTATTTTTAACTTTTTCAGCTTTCAGTGATGGTTTAGTTTTTGTGTCGATGAGTTAGAGGAGGTGATGTATGGCATGCATTTGAGAGAGTTGAGATCTGGGGCATCAGGCCACATCTAGGAAGAGTGACTTCCACACTGTAGGTTCATCTCCCTTGGCACACAGCATCCAGCATCCTGCACTGCTGGGAAAACACACGAGCATATTACCAACACACATGATGCACATACCAGCATGATAAAACATTCAGGCACAGCAGCTGGAGTACTTGTGAAACAAAGTACCTTTCTTCACACCCATACCGGTTCTTCTGCTTGCACATAAACACTTTCTTACGTGAGCTTCTCTATCCACACCAGGCTTCCTTTTCAAGCTGGACAGACTGATTTTCCCCCGCTGTGCTGTCACTGCCTCAGCACGGTGTGCAGAAAAGGGGTCAGCACTCAACAGCCCCTTTGCCGTGACAAATAGGAAGCAGCTGCAGGGTCAGGCAGGGAACAGCAGTCCAGGAAACCCCAAGCAATCAGGCTGACACCTGAACAAAGCCCAGCTGTAGTTGCCAATACTGGGGATAAACAGTAGCTGGAACCAGGTGTGTCTCTCCAAACACGTTTGTCTGGGTTCTCCAGTGGCCTGTTCTTGCGCTTCCAACTGTTTATGGTGTTGGGAAGGTGTTACCCTCCTGTCATGTCTCTGGGAGCTGCCTCTTCTGCACAGGAGGTTGGAGTGATAAATCCTTTTGATTGTTCTGTCTTCAAGAGATTTGTAATAGAAGTGTTACATAGCTCCTCTTTGTTTTTTCAGAGTGAAAGAATTGAAAAAGGCCAAGGAACTTGAAGATACGCAGCAGCATCCCGTAGCAATGTGACATTGCTTTTCAGACTGTTTTCATTTTCTGTTTTTAGCAGAGACATGCAACAACAACAAAAATACCCACTGCAGTTCTGGAAATACCAGCTGCAGGATTTTAACAGTAATGTTTTGGTCATTGCATTTGCACTTTCATGGACAACTTTTAATTTGTTCAGCAAGACATCTTGGAACTCAATCTTCTGTTGGATCGTGGGGAAAACAAGACACCAGGAGGAAATCGTGAGTTGCTTCATTCTCCGAGAAGGAAGGAAGAAGCGATTAATTATCCTTTTCATATAGGGCTGTATTAAACAACAAGTGGAACTGTACAAATATTATACCAAAAATATTGTTCAGAAAAGGTGGGAATGCACAAGCAACACAAGAATGCTGTTCCTGCACCTGTCAGTCATCTCCAAGAAACTGAAGCTTTGAGAGTCTCAGTGGAGGGGCTTAGATCAGTACATCTTTATTGGGTCCATGCATCCTCATTTCCTTCGCACTCCTGTCCTTTGTGTTTTATTTAAACCTCTACAGCACACTTAATGCAACTTTTTAAATCTGCAGGTTTTTAATACATCCCGTGGGAACTTACAGGAGGGGTTGGTGTATGAGAGACACGGGTATTGCATGAGGAACGGAGAGAGCAGCTTAAGCAAGTTTTACACTTTTTTTTTTGTATTTTTACTAGAACCTGCAAACATATCAACTGTCATGTACTTTCTCTCATATTCAGCACTTTATTTTCTAGCCTTACCTTCATGTACTATTGTTTTAATTAAGTTCTTAAATAATTTGTAAAACATGTAGCTTTTTCTCTTACGTACTTGTCAAACCTCTTGTCATTTTGCAGAGTCACGTACATATGTTGCCTGGACATTTTATGCCACCTAAAGATCAGTGGTGCTGCATTCTGGCCAGTAAATTTCTTATTTTGGCTACTTCATCAAAATCTGGGCAGTTTCTGTATATATAGAAGGTAGAAATGGAAAATGAGAAAAAAATATTTGAAAGGGAATATATTGATTAATTACTAAATATTTTATTCACAAAGGGTCAATAACTTGGCAAGATAAAATTATTATTTGTATAGTTTTGTCTGAATGAACGAGAAGAGTGTGGATGTATTGTTTGTACATATTGTATATATTAAAGAGATATGTGCATGAACTCAAGAAAAAGAAATGAACAAAGCAAAGCATTAGTGGCTATGGTCTGTAAAATGAAACAAAAACTTTATTTCACTATAAGAAACTTTATTTTAAATGTTCTTTAGAAGAACATTTTTGCTAAAGCATGACTAAATGGCAAAAAAAGAGCTACTGTATTTAGACTTAGGAAAAAAAGGCAGAGCAACATTACTTTAAAAAAAAAAAAAAAGAAAAAAAGGATATGTTTACATTTGATTTTGGCTACCAGGAGTTTGGTTCAGTTGGGTTTAATTTATGTATTCCTTCCTTCTTTTTTTTTACCCCCGTCTTTTTTTTTTCTTTTTTTTTTTGCCAATGGTGCCAAGTAATGTGAATGCTAATATTGCTTAAGAAAATTAAGTTACTTTTGCAAAGCAGATAATCATAAGAGTACAAAAACCGTATCTAGCTTAACACCATACACTCACTCCAATAAAGAACACTTAGAATGAACATAAAATGAAAAAAAATAAATAAATAGTACAAAAGTAGAAAATATGTTTCACATTTTCATATCTCCTGCTGGAAGTCAGAAAATGTAATAAAAATTGCACAAAAAATTTTAAAAAATTAAGTAAAACTTAAAAAAAAGATGCAAACTGATCCTGTAGGGGTGTCATGGTATATTGCTATTTCCACATAGTGAGGAGCCAAAGAAATTAGATTTTTTTAAATTGAACTACTAATTTAAAACTGTCACAGATTCTCAGCAATGGGAACCAGTTCTGATCTTCATTACACAGGAATGTAAGGGAAGAAACTCCTGAAGTCCGTGTCATTACTTGTGGGTCACGTACATGTGTCTGAGATCAGAAACTGCTCCTGTCTGTTTGTCTCGCTCGTGGCAGTTTGAAATTTCTGAATGAACTTGTGTAAATTTGAGATTGTTAGTTTTGGAATAGTTGTTCTTGCTTGATCCCGGCCACCAACTGCAATGTTTAAACGCAAGGCTTGTTGTGAAGCCAAAAAATATTCACACATAGGAAGCTTTGAAACTGGTGTCTTTAAAAGAAGAGTAAAAACAAAGATTGTGGCAAAAAAACTGGGGTCAGTGCTCTTGGTGCCTTTTCTATAATTGTACCTGTTTTTAATTACTTCTTTTCACTGCCAGCATTGAATTACAGTAGATGTGCTATAGCTCATTATCAGAATTCTCTTGTACATTTCTGAACTGCTGCTTTATGACCTGATTCAATTTTAAAAAAAGGGAAAAAGACGAAACAAATGGCCTGGCGCTCACACTGTGCCTGTGGGCAGCCTTGTAGCCTCGATTTACTGTCTGCAATTGGAACCTTAACCATTAAATTTTTCTCTCACACCAAAACAGAACAGGAGACGCTGAAGAATCTCCTTTGGAATGAATTGGAAATGCTCTGTATTAGTACTGGAAGAACTCTTGACATTTTGAAACTGAAATATTGCACCCATTAACCAATACGTGACAATATAGAATTGATCTGTTCCTAACAAGAGTAGTGACCTCAGTGGAAATGTTTTAACTCCTTGTCTTTACAGAAAACGATTCAGTAATATACAGAGCTATTTCAAATTACTCTTCCAGATCCATGGGCCTGGTGGTGTATCTACTAATCTAGATCCTGCTTCAGCCAAACGTTTAAGCCTGTACTGGCTGTTGAACATGCAGGCAGTTCTGCAGCACAGCTCCAGGACTCCTGGCATGCTCGGAGCCAGTGCAGCTCCCAAGTGCTTTGTTGTGTCGGGCCGTAACCCTTCAGTGTGTCACTGGGAGGGAGGAGCACTCCCCCGCAGTGAAGTGATTCTTCGAACCCTCTTCTTGGTTGTGGAACTTAACATTTTCACCTAAGATAAGTAAGTGCAGCTTTCTAGGAAAATTCAAATTCCCAAGTGCCAGGAGCCAGATCTTCTGTCTTCTGATAATAGAATCGCTCCTTTGTGAAACACATTCGACAGCAGTAATACTGTGTGAAAGAAATACAGAATATAACATGAACCCCCTCTCTGGTTGCACGCTTATGGCAGTTCCACACAATAGCTGGTGCCCAATGGGGGGTCCCCAAGACTTGCATGTAAAACTAGTATAGATGTCTTCTCTTTTGTAAGTTTTATTTTTGTAACTGTGCATGTAAAGCATCACTGAATCAATGGATCTGTTGAAGAACTCAGCTGCTGGAACCATGCAAAATGTTTTGAATTGCCCTTAAAATATGGAAAATGTTTTCTGAATGCTTTATATTCTTTCTGCTGTAAATTAAAAAAGAAAATTTCCCCATACAAAGTGTGTGCCTTCTTCTGAACACCTCTCTTCTTTTGAACACATCTCTTCCATACTACTTGGAGAGCAAAGCAGTCCTTTAGTCACTGTAAGGAACCACAAAAAAAAAAGTTTCTGCTCTGCATGACCTGCTTGTAGGTATATTGCATCTGATTTCTTACAGGTTATAGGGTGACAGTCCACAGCCTGCCTGTGAGCAGGTGCAGCCCCCAGAGCTGTGTTTGCAGTTCCTCTTCCGTGAACAGCCACTTCCAGGGTTTTTCATGAGAAACCACACAGACCTGGTAGCAAAGTGCTTAATCCTACAGTGCACACAAAGCAGAGTCAAATGGCAGAATTCGAGAAGGCTGCTGATGCAGAAACCTAAGAGGTCACAATTAATAATGCAATTAACTGAGGCACAATCACTATTGCACTAATCAAATATGTAACTTAATGTGTGCTGATCCTCAGAAACGAAACTTGTACCTGGCCAGCCCAGCAGGCAAAACCCAAACAGTGGTTTAATGAATTAATCATCGGGTCTGTCAGAGACTGTTATTACCACATGAGTAAGCTCTTCCAAAACCCAGCTCCACAACTGAAGATGATGTTTCATTAAGAGAGTTTCTTCTTGACTGCAGAGAAAGTTTAATTATGTTTCTCTTTTAGAATAAATTGGCATTTAACTCTCCAAGTTGGTCTTCCATTTTTCCATTTTACATGGCTGTTAATTGCAGGGTTCTTTACCATCGTGGCGGGTTGACCCAGTCCTGAAAGCAGACAGGCACCCACCAGCTGTGTCCTCACTCCCCCACCTCCTCCCTTATCCCCAGGGGCATGGCAGGAGAGAGCTGGAAGACCAAACATGAGGGAAAAAAATGCCTGGGGTGAGATAAAGTGTAATAAGGGGAAAAAGAGAAAAGATAAATCAGAACATGTGGTGCAAAGGCAGCCAGTGCCTCCCTCCCACCAGTGCCTTGCGAGGCCGATGTTCCCTGGCGGAGCGGCCCCGGGGCTCCCACGGGAGCACCGCCAGCAGCAGCCGAACCCCGGCGTGTGAGCGGCCGTGCTCCGGTCACCGACAGCACCGACAGCGCCGACAGCACCGACAGCACCGACAGCACCGACAGCACCGCGCGGGAGCCGGGGGAGCACCGGCTGCAGCCCCGCCGGGACCCGGGCAGCGAGCGCGGGGATCCCGCCGGGCGCCCCTGGAGCCAGGGCGGGGGCCAAGGACAGGGACAAGGACAGGGACAGGGACAAGGACAGGGACAAGGACAAGGACACCCCCGGCCCCCTCGGGCGCTGCACGGAGTGCGCGGACACGAGTGACAACACCACGAAATGCACGTGGCTGTGGCTGTGTGTCCGTGTCTCCGTGTGTCCACGTCTGTGTGTCCGTGTGTCCGTCGGTGTGTCTGTGTGTGTCCGTGCGTCTGTGTGTGTCCATGTCTGTGTGTCT
>VZTG01009637.1:14854-49608 GCA_013397845.1 Melanocharis versteri | reverse complement strand
GGGGGGGCCGCGGGCGCTCGGTGCGCGGCGTGCGCGGGAAGCGGGACCGATCTGCACAGCCCCGAGTCCGGCGGCGGCTCGGCCGCCGAAAAAGCCAACAGGTACCTGGGGCCGCGGTCGCGGGGCCGGGCGGGGAGCGGGGGCCCGGGGCGCCGCTCGGGCCCTGTCGGTGCGGGGCTCCGCGGGTCACGGGCCGCGGCGTGTGCAGGTGAGCTGAGCGCGGAGCCGCTCGCCGCTCCCATAAGCTGTGCCTCATTCCGAGGTCGGCTGAGCCGCGCACGTCAGCGACCCTTGGGTGGCTTATACTTGTACTTCAGCTAAAGACTACTTAGCGGTACCAAAGCAGAAATTACTGAAATAACGTTTTTCGTGAGAGTTCAGAAATTCAGTAATTTAGTTTTTTAATTAAAAAAAAGAGTTCAAGAGCTATAATGTATGCAGCATTGAACAGGCATGTAAAGTTGCCACGCAATACTTAGGCTTATGTAATGGTTTATATAGTGAGAGTATGATAATAATGACAATGTCAAATGGAAAAAAGTTACTAAAAAAAATGGTGTTTGTATCTCATCTGCCGGATTAGAATCTGTGATTTGAGAATATTGACTGCTTATTTTTTAGTCAGTGAAATAAGCAAGTGTAAAGAGAGAGATTTTATCTGTTAACAGTTCTGCAGCTATTGAAGTCAACAGCTGAAAAGTATGATGAAGACTCTGAAGTCATGAGGGATGAAATCTTTGCATCAGGTGTATTTTGAGGACCTCATGGTTCCCTGAGATACTTGTAACCAGGTGCAGCCTTCAAGGCTAGGAAGACTTAGTGAGGTCAAGAATGGGCATTTATTAATGATTTTAATACCTGTCATATTTAGAAAACCTAGAGTAAACATAACCTTGTTTTCAGTTGCTAGGCATCTTAGCCAGCAGAGTGCTGTCAATGTGACTTTGCCATCCATGGCACTGGAGTTGGGAAGGAGGAAGGTAGAGGAGAAAAGCTTCAGCTGCAAAGAAGTGAGAAAGCTAAAACAGGAAATTTAGTGAATGAGCATTAGGACATTCCTGGATATTGCATGACTCTGCAGCCATTCCCATAAAATGTTAATTTAGGGAGTAATTTTAGTTGGGTGATAGAAAAAAAATCTCCTACACCAGAATTCTCTGGTGAAGTTTAAGCTCTGTTTTACAGTGAGCAGCTGAATTGGAGCCAGTCCCACAAAGATATGATGATGATGATCCAAGAAATGAAAAGGTGTTTGCCTGAAGAGAAAAGGAGTTCCAACAAGCCCAGTACCATCAGTGCTCTCAACTACGCCTTGCAGTGTGTCCAGCAGGTCCAAGGTACGTGTGGAGAAAATCCAGAACAGCAACATGGTTTGAATAGATGTGTCTGGCAACAAGTAGCACTAAAAGAATGCATTCCAGTTATCCTGCACTGCAGAGAGTTGGCTTTCTGAAGCACTGTGGCTTCGTTGCCGGGTTTTTTGTTAAACAATCATGGTATCTTTTCTGTTGAGATACCCCCCTACTGCTTCTCTTTTCTTCAGAGTGCCATAGCTAAGAGGTGCCTGGTAGTAACTTTCCACGTATATTGAGAAAACGGTCTTCCCATCCCACTTTGAAAAATTATTGGATAGTTTGTGTTTTCCCACAGAACTAAGTAGCTAAAATTGTACTACTTCTTCATGCTTGTTTTCTGTAGCAAAATGAGGTTACTCCAGTAGTATAATCAGTATTCCTTTTCCCTTTGTCACTACACAGACCTTCCTCATCTCACCTTGGACTTCACCAAAAAGATGACAAAAGTACAAGGGCTGTAAGAAACACTTTCAAAGTAGTCACCTTACTGACTTCCTTGTATTTGTTTTGCTTTTTCTGTTTTGTTTTTTTTCTTTTCAATTAGCAAACAATGACTTTTTCCAGGCTCTGAATGACCGAAGAGTGTTTCAGACAGATGTGGTGACATACAGCGTAGAAGAGCTGGTGGCAGTTGCATCTGAACACACTCCAAAAAACACTGTAAGAATTCAGGCACACTCAAGGAGTTCATTCAGTTTCACTGAATTTAGTCTCCTAACATCGTTTTGTGGAAATAGAATTTGTAAAATGGAAAGGCCTTTAAGTTTTAGCCAGACAGACCTTCATGTTGCTAAAGATAAATCAAGACTATGTCTTATCTGTGCTGTGTCAGTACCCAATGATAGTGAGTGAAAAAATACTGTTTTGTTGGTTTTTTTTTTTCCAGAAGCAACAAATAGCTCTTTGAGAATTTATTTACAGCCAAGTAATCTCTTGAGACAGCAGAGAGTTTTTAAAACCAATTAGATCTATAGTTGTGAAGGACTTTTGGTTTCTATTTGTGCTCTGCATTTAATTTTTTTTCTTGTTTTGCAATATATGTCATGCTTTTTGGCTCTGCTTTAGAGAAGAGTGTTTCTTGAAATTCAGTACTGTTGGATGCTGTATCAAAAATACTGCTAATGCTTGAAGAAATACAAAAAAATATTGAAAAGCTTTCAGAATGCTTTTGTGTGTGGAATTGTGATGAATCCTCTGAAATTTGTGGAGGAGCGTGTGGAGTGATAACCAGTCATTCAGAGCAAAGACAAGCATTAATCTGTTTTGAAAAGACTAAGGCAGTCTTACTAGCATTTGTAAATCTTGCGTACACTGCTGTAGCACTGGAGGGTGTAGTAGATCACACACTGCCCAATACATTTTTGAACCTCAGCCTGAGGTTGTGGTGTGTGGTGGTTTGTGGTTGGTTGGTTTGTTTTGGGGTTGTTTTGCTTTTTATCCTTGTGTTATCACTACTATGTTTCAGGTGATGATTGCTTTTAATGTTTGTTTTCCAGGACACATTTGTGGCTGTATTTTCTTTGCTGTCTGGACGCATAGTGCATATTTCTGAGCAGGCAGCATCTATTCTGAACTGTAAGAAGAAAGTGTTGGACTCTTCCCGGTTCGTGGAGTTGCTTGTCCCTCAGGATGTGAGTGTGTTCTACACACACACTGATCAGTCTCACCTGCCCCTTTGGAACATGGAAAGTCAAACAGGTGGGGCATGGCAATGCTCTTAAATGCTCTTTGTGTCTTTGCAGAATGAGGACAGAGTAGTAGTTAGCTTAAAATGCTTATGCCAGCAATATGCATCAGCATCATTTGTTCCTTTCCACTTTGAAAACTGGAGTGGCTGTGGGACCAGTCGTAGCTAGTCTCCTAAAGGCTTAACTCTTACTTGGGCTAAATAGAAGGCACATACTTCATTGTTTTGTGTACCATCTTACTCATTCCAAATACTGTTGCTTTTTGAAAACAAAATAAATCTGATTGTGAGTTTAAGTTGTTTAATCTACACCTTACAGTTTCTTAGGTGCTTTGTCTTTATGGTCCACTTGCTGCCTGCTGTGAGCATAGCTCACCAAACCCAAGTTTTAAGCTGATTTGTTATTTAGTGCTGGATGTGTCTAAACTGAGACTTTTGAGTGCTGTGTTATTTGTGAGCAGTTCAAATGTAGCTTGCAGGCCGAGGCTATGTCTTTTGCCCACCTTGACATGGGGCTGTTCTGGCATCAGTTCTGAGAAGTCCAAAGTCCTTGGTATCAAAGGGTATGAGACATCTGGAAGTTTTGAATGCCAGGGATTCCACAACTTGGATGCCAGTGATGTGCCTACCCAGCAGAGCAGTGGCACCCCAGTGGAGTTGTGGTTTCCTTGTCTGTATATAGTTTTTGGTACGTGGCTTGTAAAGCCAGGAAATGTCACCTTTCCTTTTCACAGTGATGCACTGGAGAAAGTTTTTTTTTTGGTACGTTGGTTGGTTTCCTTTTTTTTTTTTTTTTTTTTTTTTTTTTTTTTTGTCGTATGTGTTTCCTCCGAATTTAGTTCCAGGTCAGCCATTTCTCTGACTGGGCTAGAGGGGAGAGATGACATTTGAGGTGGAAGCAGACTGTTGAACAGAGAATTCAGTACCTAATAAAGAGTAGGTTGTGAGGCTTCAGTCTTGCTCAGAAAGTCTGGAGAATGCAGAGTTTAACATAGTTCTGATATGTGTGACCTTTTTAAGGATATTCACTGATACTTTCAATGTGTTCATCTTATTAGCTTCTCCATATGACTATGCACAGGTGAAATCCTTTTTCTGCAGGATCAGGTAAGTGCATTACTATAGCTTTATTCTTGTGAAGGCTGACAAGGGGTACAGTACTAGGCAGAAACTGTTCTATTCTTACAGCTGACCAGTGTGAGCTCATGAAACTCCATTACAAAATGGGCTTACTTTGTTTAATATTGGCATGCAGTAGGGCATTTTGAACATCTTTCCCAGAGTGATGCATAAACTTGCACGGGGACAGAAGGGAAACTGTTCATAAATTTTTCTCCTGGACCTATCAGTTTCCTTCAGTGCTGTCATGCAGGAGAGTGATCTTGTGAAAAATTGCTGCTCCCCCTTTTACTGTTTGAGAGTGGAGGCAAAGAGTGTTTTGCCTGAGATCAAGATTGCTTGAGAGATTGGGACAGAAGCCTTAACAGAAACTCAGGTCACCTAAGTCCCAATGTGAAGTCTGACTCCTGACACTTGTGAAGCCTGACTTGCTGCTGCTGTGAATGCTGTTTTTTGCTTAGTACCTGGCTAATCTTAGAGCTAAAAGAGGAAAAAAAATTGAGATTGGCCTTCAGTCTTCAGTGCAGTTCTGTCCCAGACTCAGGTGATCTCTGTATTTCAGTAAGAACTGTTTGCTTCTGAGCAGATGTGACACTTACTCCATCCTTCAGTTGATCATTGATTCATTCATATGTTTTCAAAAACCTTAGCTCTTCAATCGCCTTTGTCTCTTAAATTGTGTGAGGGCACCTGAAATAAATATAGCAGGACAGATAACAGTGTTAGGTTAGGGGAACTGTTTGTTAGATACATAAACATTTTACAACAGTTTTTCTCCATGTTATTGTACAACATCTGTCTCTACTTCTCTTATTGTAACAGATATTTTGATTATGTTGGCTTTATGAGTAAAAATACTTTTTCACAAGCACACACTCTAGGCTTAAGTAAGAAAATGGTTTTTTATGAGTTAGACTTCTGCTGTATCCAATTTCCATTTGTATCTTTTGTTTTCTCAAAGGCAGAAGTGTCAGAAGTAGTTTTGATGGCACTCGCTTCTCTCTAGAAACATTTTACAAAACTAAGTGTGGAATAAAAAAGTAACTTTTAGTGTAAGTGATAATCTCCAAAAAATTATCTCGATTCTTTCTGTAAGATCTGGGTACAATATTGAAATTATAACAGGTGGCACTTGCAATAGAAAGTGCCAATCGTTATTGCAGCTGTTGCAAAGCCATGGTTAAGATCTCATCAAGACTGTTTTGTGCTGCTACTGTTCAAACACATTCTAGGAAGACAAATTCTTACAGGATCGTCAAAGAACAACAGCAAACCAAGACTGGAGCAGTCGTTCTTACGTAGGTCTGTGAAAACTAAACTTGAGGGAGACAGATTTTAATTTTTTTTTTTCCTAAAAATGGTACAGAATAAACAACAAGCAGAAAAAGAACTGTTTATCTTGAAGGAGAACACAAACCAAAAGGGTGGTTCTTGTGAGTACATTTGGACTGAGAATTAGAAGGTAGTCTTTAACCTTTAGGGTAAGATTATTTGTAGACAGCCTCCGAATGTAAGTGTTGGAGACAAAACACCTACTTGACTTTAACGGGGGAAGGTCAGTGTTGCTGAGTGAGTTGACCTTGGATCTCAAGGGAGTGTGCATAGGACCTGATTATTTGGGTTTGTGCTCAGCATAACTTCTCTGAACATAGTTCTCGACCCTGGCACAGAGTGTATGAGTCTTGAAACCAGGGTTTTAATCCCTTTTGCTTTTCCTCAGGGGTGGGAAAGATCAAGAACAAGAAGCGCGTTGTTACCCCTTCCGCATCACCCCGTACTTGGTCCACGTGTGTACTTCTGTCCGTGTGGATGCAGAATCCTGCTGCTTAGCTTTGGCTGAGAAAATCCACTCTGGATATGAAGGCAAGTCAGGAGGCTCCAGTGGAAGAGCCCCAAGCCAATAGAAAAATGCAGTGTATGAAAGTCTTCTTCCTTTGTTTAGGACTTGTTCTTGGGTAGTCTCACCTGTGTAAGTTGCAGCTTGTGTGTGCATGCATGCAAATCCAGAATATCTGTGCTGCTTTTACCAGGCCCCAAAGCATTTGACCTGTACTCATTATTTTTATTTTTGAGAGAAGTCTGTAGTACCTAAAAATCTATAATGTTTCTATGAGTTACTGGTCAGAAAGCAGCGAACAATTATAAAGTTCAGGAAATATCATGAGCAAAAGTAATGCCCAAGTTTTCTGTCTTAGTGCATATTTTGTCTCTGTTAGCTCCTCGAATTCCTATGGATAAAAGAATATTCACCACCACACACACCCCTGGATGTGTTTTTCTGGACATAGATGACAGGTGAGAGATTTGAATTTTTGAGACCTATGAGGTATGTATGGAGGGGTAGAAAAAATCATTTAGTGATGCAGCTGGAGACCCAAGTAAGGTAGCTGAACTGTGCAATTGGCAATAGGTAATTAAACAAAACAGTTTCGTGTTAGTTCACTCATGGAAAACATCTCACACTCCACAGATGTAATCTCCTTTGTTGGTTTAAAACACATGCTAAACAGAATTGCAGTCAGTTTTCCTTATCCAGGGCAATGGGGAGCTGTGGTAACACCAACAGTGGAAAATGAGCATAGTTACTGACATTTTGCCTATGACTTGTCTTCAAGTTCCCTTTTTTTTTTCCCCCTTTGCATGTAAACAGGCACAAAACTGCCCACAAATGTGAATATCTGTTAAATCTCCAGGCACAGAAATGTTTGTCATGGGTATTTCTGTGTCAATATTACAGTGCAGGGTTATGAGATGGGTTGGGAAATGTTCTGTAGCCTTAGTTCATTTTACTGTAGACTGCATGGGCACTTCACTGACCAACATGCGAAGTAGTGGAAGTAGTGGAAGTAGTCAAAACTATATTATAACCTGTGATAATGTGTTTGGGTTTCAGAGCAGTGCCTTTGTTGGGTTACTTACCTCAGGATTTAATTGGAACATCCATACTGATGTATTTGCACCCAGAAGATCGTCCTTTGATGATCACTATTCACCGGAAAAGTAAGAGCTGCTTTTGAAGGGATTTCTGTTGGTTTTAGGATTCCTTATCGTACCTTTATCATATTGCTTGATGTGTGACTGATGAGCAGTCTAGACAAAAATTAACTAATTAATGCAATCAGTTTAAGATCAAAGCAAATTCAATCCCAAAGTTCTAAGAATACCAGTCATTAGTGTTTGTGCTTGCACTGCTGTGTCATAATGTAAGCTAAACCTTGTTTCTTGATTGTGCTTTTCTTTCAGTACTGAAATTTGCTGGCCAACCCCCTTTTGAACATTTACCTATTAGATTTTGTACTCAAAATGGGGATTATGTCATACTGGACACCAGCTGGTCCAGTTTTGTGAATCCTTGGAGCAGGAAAGTTGTGTTCATCATTGGCCGACACAAAGTCCGGACGTAAGTCAGTTGTAGAATTGATCAAATAAAGTGCTTTTCATTGATTACTCTGCAAAACAAAACAGTCTAAGTACTGAACTAGAGACGTAATTTGCTCTTGCGGATGCGACAACTGCCTAGCATCTGTCTTCAGCCCATTCCTTCAGAACAGGATTAGTCTTGTTTATAAAGTGTGAAAATAAGTGAATTACTTGGAAGTGAAAGGCAAAGCCAGCTTTTTATTTTAGCAGGTTTTTGCATATAGTTGATGTCCAAATACTATGGCGATGGACAGAATACCAGTTCTAGATGAGCAAAAGCTAAAAAGCAACACAAAATTAGATCACTTTAACAAACAATTACCTAAAATTCATTCATGGTTGGATCACCAGAGAAAACCAATTAATTGACCTTCTGGCATGTTTTCTTTTGGCATATTTACTTAATACAGCATTTAAATATTTACCAAGGTAATTTCTTTTTAAAATGCAGCTAGTATTGAATGTACAAGTTAGTTTTTCAGATGTTTCTCCTTAGTTTTCAATAAATTTGAAGATATGACTGACTGCCTTCTTACCTGGTTTCTGTTGTAGGAAATGGCTTTTGGGGATGGCCTTTTGACTTTTCAAAGTGATCTTTTATACAGTAGTTTATAGGGTATGAGTTTGTCTTTGGAGTGAAGGAGACAGAGGGGCAGATGCTTGTCAGCCTTAACTGATGTCTCTGCTGTTGTATTGACTTCCCTGGAGCTTCCCTGCTCTCATAGCACTGTCCCACCACCCCAGCAGAGCAGCTGTTGGGACAGATGACATTCCTTTGTGTTGACTCAGCAGAACACTCAAAATAAAATAATCATAATCAATTAAGAATCTGTTCTAAGTGTTTATAGCTATCTTTTCTTCATCAAATGAAAATGAACTGTGAAATACTGTTGGCTCTCTCCAGAAGCCCTCTGAATGAAGATGTCTTTGCCCCAAGAAGTAAAGAAATGAGCAGCGTGGAGAAAGAGATAAGAGAATTACAAGGACAGATTTACAAACTGCTTCTGCAGGTAAAGAAGACAAAAGAATTTCACAGCACAGGCTGGCTTCTGCATGTGAGGCTAAAGAAACTTGAGTCTGATTAGCGAGCTGTTTTGAGGATGTCTTTTAAAAGGTCTGAAAGGAAAGTTCTACATGGACACAGGCTCACCTCATTACAAAAAAAAAATCTGTTTGACGTTTTTGCCAAGTCTTTATGTTGAAAGGTAAATCTACGTCTTGAAACAGTTTGAAGCATGGTAGAGAATTCTTCATAAGCAAGTGGTAGAGCCAAAACAAATACTGACTTTTCACTTGATTTCCTTTGTTTACTTGAAGTTCTGTGTTGCAAAGTATGCTGCTTTCTTCATTTTGTTCTCTCAGAGGATGATTATTTAATTTTTTTTTCCCTCTCGTACAGCCAGTTCACAGCAATGTTTCCAGTGGTTATGGAAGCCTTGGAAGCAGTGGCTCTTATGAGCACTACATCAGCATAGCATCTTCAAGTGACTCCAATGGGAACTGTGCAGAGGAAATACAGGAACCAGTAAGTCTATAAATGTGTCACTGCCTGCAGAGTAGTGAAAATACATGTATAAAAATGAAAATGTTTACTATGTACATATGTACTTCTCATCATGAATTTTACTGAAGTGGGAAGAATAAAGCCACATTGAAGCTAAATTGGTCAATTATAGATTGCTGGCTTTTGGGTTTTGCTCTTAATTTTGCTGACTGCAGTAGAAGAGAGTGGAAGCAGTGCTGCCCTAAAACAAGTATTGCAATTACCTAATTTCATTGTGAGGCTCCTGGGTAAGTCATCAGCTTATTCCTACTCTCAAGGCTTGGCATGGGTATTAAAACATTCAAATGCTGAGGCTGTTCGAGCTTTATCATAGTTAATTTACTTAAATTAACCATGATAATTGGATTGATTAAGTTTACAAATACCAACAGATAGCAGGCTTAGGCTGGTAGTCAACTCTCAATTTGAAGAATTCAAGAACCCAAGTCAGCTCCTATGGCCTCTTTGTACTCATTTTATTCTGACTTCACATTTTTTGCGTGTCTCAAGATGACATTGCAACAAGTTTGTGCAGATGTCAACCGAATAAAGAACCTGGGGCAGCAGCTGTACATTGCATCGAGGAGCAAGCCACAGAATGCAAATGAACAGGCTGTGAGCTCAGAAGTGCTGGGAGGTAAGTTAGTGTAGTTATGATCCTTGAGGTAACATGAACTCCTCTAGATCTGTAGCCATGAGTTTGATTACCTGGTGTTATGCTGAAGAACTTTAGACAGCATTTTTTAGCATGGCTTAAACATGAGAAGATGTTTGTTTTGTTTAAAACCCAAACAAACAAACAGGTTCCCCAATCCACCCCTAAAAATAACCTCAGCAGATGTAATAACTTTTTAACTCCTCCTTGAAATATGGAGATATGAAATATCTGCCTCTTTCTAGGTTAACAGACTTCTTTTTTATACTTTAACATTTTCTAGTGAAAATGCACACGTGCTTGTAGCAGGTAGTATGGAAGCTCCCCTTGGTTACTTTATGTGAACTCTTAGAAACAATAATAGGCTGGACAATATGCCCCACTTCCCAGTGAAGTGTAGGGGTTTAGTTACTGAGTGATTAATATTATATTAATACATGTTATTTGCAGTTCATATGTAGCACAAATATATGGAGAAACCTGGATGCTCCCTCAAATATCATAGGAATCTTTATTAAAACACTTTGCTCTGTGATACTCTCTGTTAAAGTTAACTGCTGGTGTTGTCCTAGAGTACTGTACTGTCAATATTAGTAGGACTCTGGCCAGTGTATCCATGGTATACAAAGCTGTGAATTACTGTTAAATAATGGGTTGGATTCTGTGATACATAAATTGAAAGAAGAGTAATATTAATGGCAGCTTTATTGACAATTTAAATGCAGGGGCTTTTTTATATACTGTTTTCTTTGTGTTTGCTTGTTTTTTTGAATGGATGTTTAAGGTGGGAGGGGTTGGGTTTTTTTCAGGCCTGCTTTCCCCTTCCTCTTCCCTTGCCTTGAAAGATAAATTGAGATGAAAATGTAGAATAACTTCATAATGAGAGCTATGCTATCACAGGCCATACGTCCTTGTATATGGATTCCAGTATATCTTTATCTGTGTGTATATATATATCTGTGTGAGGCTAGTGTAAAGTTTCTCTCAAGGGTATCTAAAAAGGTTTCCTCTGTTCCAGGGAAGAGGCACACTGCTTCCTGTTTTCTTCAGACACTGAGAGGGGATAGCACAGAAGAACCAGGCAACACATTTTATGATGGTCCAAAGAAAACTCCACATGTTCCTTCCTATCAGCAGATCAATTGTGTTGATAGTATCATCAGGTAATAAACTATGAAACAATGTTAGTGATACCAGCTTAAGATTAATTGGTGGAAAGTAAATGTCCAAGCAGTTTGCATTCGCCTTAAACTGTTTGGGGTTTGAGTTGTGAGATAAATTTGGGATTGTTTGTAAATTTTTCTGCCTCTGAGCACTGGGATGGATTGCCCAATCTAAATTACACAGTAATGAAAAGTTTAGGACCTAAGATTCTGTTTGCAGCTATTTGTTGACGTTTGTCATTGGTGCAGTAGGAATTTAAGTGAATTTTGGTGGTCATAATATGTCAGTGTCTTCTCATTATACACTCTGAGAACATCCATATAAAACAGAAAGTTGATCTAATTTAAAAAATGTTAGCATTTTTTAACCCAGTAGATAATGTAATCTTTTTTCTTCTTTCTGTTTTTTTTTTCCTCAAAGAGTGATAGATTTTATTTAAAATACTCCTTGGAAAGCAGATTCGTGTCCAGAGCTTCCTCCAATGAATTTAAAATACTAGTTAACAACTTCTGGATCTCCACTTTGGATTGTTCAAATGTTTGTGTCTCCAAATGGAGAAAAAAACCCCCCAAAGTAGAGAGAGCTTCCTGTGATATGCTTTCGTTTCAGATATCTAGAGAGCTGCAATATTCCAGCATTGAAAAGGAAATGTAAATCTTCAGCAAATACATCATCGTCATCTTCAGAAGATGACAAACAAGTCCAGCAAAGTCAGCAGGAAGTCAGGGCGTTGGAAGGTAACACAAAGTGTACTGGCAATCATATTAGATCCACAAAAACTGATCCGGGTTTTTTTATATGTCACTGTTGTGTGTTCCAAGGTTTGTCCACTTTTTATACTGTTGTGTTGCTAACAGTATTTTAGTAAATATTTAGTAAATATTTGACTAAATTGCCGAGATCTCCCAATTAAACATAAGCTAAAACGTTAAGTCCTTGAATGCATCAAAAGAACTCTTGTTTGTTGTTGTTAAATGAACCTTCTGTTGCTCACTCTTTTTATGCCACATTTAGTATGTGCTGACATTGCACTGGCATGTAAATGTTTTTTTTAGTACATAAGACTGTCTTATTTAATAGTCTGCATAGTTACTGGTTGTTTCTGACCCAGTGAGACTTGATGAATTGGGAGCATAGTGCTTGGAATGGAATTCCATGTAGAAACTTTGTCATTTGCCAATAGATACTGCTATGCTGTCAGCAGTTGAGTCCCACACGCCAATATCTGCTGGTCTGGAAGAGACGCTGAAAGACCAGACAACTGCAGGCATGGTGGGAGCTCCTCTGGCAGACCTGACCCTGTCCAACAAGGCTCCAAGTGTCATTTCTGTCACCAGCCAGTGCAGCTACAGCAGCACTATAGTGCATGTCCCACACCCTGAATCAGGTACTGTTCACACTCACAAAACACTGACTGATATTTAAATTTACACAATGTTTCCAGCCTGGAGTACACGGTGAGAAAGTTTTGTTCATTTAAGATACGTCCTCAATGAATGCCAACTCTGAAATATTAAGGTACTTCTCAGGGTGCTGTGAAGAAAAACTTGGACCTGGAAGTTTTTAGGGTATTTTAGTAAAATAGTTTTAACAGACTGTACTATTTCCTTTCCCCTTGAACTTTGTTGCATACACCTCAAACACAACAATGTGCTTTTACCATTGAGGATTCAAATAAAAATTACTGTGGGGCCAATGTTCCTTCATTTTAATGCAGAAAGAAGCAAAAAAAGGAGTATGTAGCTGCTATTTTACTAAGAAAATATGAAGAAAGAAGTGCCTCTAACTTCAAAGTGAATTTGAAGCTTTCCAGACCATGCTAAGTAATTTGCTCAGTTGATGTTAGTGTAACTATATTTGAGTGTAAAGGGTGTTTTCTCCCCGTGCCTCTGCTCAGTAGCTCAGACAAGGTTGTTTTCTGTGTCACGCTCTGGGTGTTGTGGGAGTTGACACCAGAAGGGCAGAGCAAAGAGTGATTTGTTTTCTTCCCTCTTCAAAGAAGTGACTATAATGGAGGATGCTGCTGTTGGATCTGAACAAATTGAGCTGCCTCCTGTGAATGCTCAGAGTCCTGCAGTGCTGCCCGAGGACTTCAAGCCAGTTGGGCTAACAAAGGAGACGTTGTCAGCCCACACTCAGAAGGAGGAGCAGAACTATGTTGACAAGTTCCGACAGAGGGTCTTGCTCTCTCCATTTAGGACTTACCTTCAGCAAGGAAGCAGAAGTAACAACAGACATTCCTGTGGCCAAGGTAGGCAGCAGCTTTGAGAAATAAAGGCTTGTTAGATGATTTACAAAGACCAACCTAGCCATGAAGTCTGGTTCTCCTTTGTATAATTTAGTGAATGGCTTATTGTGGCTGCAAACAGAATGCTTCCTTTGGATTGCCAAGATTTGACAGCAGCATTGCCCACACAGAAGGTCTGCTCCATCTTGGATCTTGCTATCTTAGACTTTTCACAGAGCAGATAGTTATTGCAATAAAGCCTGCAAATCCCAGGTGTAGTTTCGTGACTCCCCTTGAAAGAACGTAAAAAATCTGATTGGGATAAGCCAAAGTGATCGATAAGAAAATTGATGACATGAAGGAAAATATTGTAGATATGTCAGCAAATCCATCACTGGTTTATGGAAGAATTATCCAGAGGAAAGTCAGCTCTCTGAATAAGCCACACTCATTTATCTAGGTGTTTTTCTCTTTTTTTTTCCTCTTTTTTTCCCTAGGTCTGTTGTTTCAGTGAGTATGTTTATTTTTCTTCCTCCTTAGGTGATTCCCCTTCAAAGCAGATGAGCCCAGCTAGCTGTAAAAAAGGAAAACATGGAAAATACAAGCGCCAGAAACCTCAGAGACAGTGCTCAGATAGCCACTCTTCTAGTAAAAATAGAAATAGTCTTCCATGTGAGAAGAGAACAAATCAGAAACAGTTGTTCTCTCCCTCAGAAGTGTCCTATCTGGGCTCCTCCAGTCGGAATGTCCATCCTCCTCTGGGATTTCCTGTCTATTCAAATCCAATGTCTACTTTTCCAGCCTCTTCTGGAGGAGAGCAGCTTGCCCTTCGCTCATTACAACCGCAGTGCATCTCCTCATCCCAGCTGTGCTGTGGACCACAGTCATACCCAGTCTTTTATCCCCCAAACATAGGCACATTTATGGCTGTATTTTTTCAGGGTTTCCCCATGCCTCAACATGTCTTTTTCCCTAGCCCTCAGTGTGTTTATCCTCCCTCTTCATATCCATGCACCACACTACCTCCAGCTCCCCCTCCTTGTGCTCCATCGCCAGTAGCACCACACCCTGTGGATCAGCCCTTTCCAGCCTCTCCTCACTCATCTGTGGAGGACCAGCAAGAGGGCCAGTGTGACCAGGCCCTGCTGCTGAGCAGCTCACGGAGCAGCTCCCCACTTCAGCTGAATTTGCTTCAAGAAGAGCTGCCAAAACCTATGGAGCTTTCCATTAGTGCTGATGTTAAGCCACATGCAGAAGATAAATGTGTAAGTAACAAAGACTTTTCATGTAGAGGAGAAACTGATTTTCACAGTGTTCTGTCACCAAAACCAGTGGTGGTGATCTGTGTGTCAGGGACACAGATTTTGTTAGCTGCTTTTTCTGTTGGCTGTGCTATGTAGGATGCAGGTCACAAATAGCACAGGAAGTGGAGAAAGCAGTTTATACTTGTGCTTATGGGAACTTGTACCAGTACAGTGTTGGCACTTAGTAAATGACAGAAATGTGAGATCTGGTCTAGGCTGCCACAAGCTGCTTCTGCTCAGCATTTTGGCAGCAGCCTCTTCAGTGGAACTGTCAGCTACAATTTGGGGTTTGGGGCTTTTATGCATGTGGAACTTGGTTAGTGCTGCGCAATTTGCATCCTTTTTCACCCAGTCCCACAGTCTCTGTGGAGAACCAAAACAAAGGGAAGATACTCTTCTAATTACTCCCTCTGTCTCCCAGGGATGCAGCTAATGAAAGAAGAACAGGGATCCGTGTGGGTCGGTTTCCATACATGGGCATAGAAAAGGCCTCTCCAACTTCCGCGGTAAACTCAGAGGCAGGAATCTGAGCTCTGCAGGCAAGGAAAAAAATGCTGCCTCCTGAATCCAGATTGGGCTGGAAAGGCTGGATCAGCTGAAACTGCAGGGTAGGGTCCTGAAAGGGGAGCTGGTGTACCTGGAGCTGCTGAAGCAGTTGCTTCGCATAGTGAATCAGGGGAAGACTCTCTCATTTTCCCTGTAGTGCACCTTTGCTTGATGTGTGTGGCTGCTTCATGCCATCTAACAGGATTTGAAGGGAACTGACTCCTTCTCTCTCGTCAGCAGAAATTGTTAACTTTATGCAACAGTACAATATCCTGACAAAGTGGGGAAGGATCTACAGCAGAAACCAGTAAACTAGAGTTCAGATGCTTGTTGATTTTCACCCGTGAAGAGTGTTTCCCTGAGTTCTAAACTGCCACTCATTTTCAGAGCTAGAAACTCCAAACCTGTTGAATTGATATGAGAACTTGGTCAACGTATGACAAATTCAGTAACTGCATGGATTTCCTTTTGCATACTTAAATGTAACTTCTGTGGATGTGTTGGATCTGCTTTTTGTCTCCAGGATAATGATCCAGAAGATAGTGGTAACAGTGCTCCTCTTGAATTTCCTGACCGCTCCTTGTACGAGGACTCACAGCTGGGTTCAGGTTCAGCAGCATCAGGCAGTGGATCAGCTTTATCTGGTTCTTTAGGCTCTAGCTTCAATGAGACTTCTGGCCATGGCACAGGTAGGGAAGATTTAGGTATTTGGTGCTAGATGGCTTGCTAACATAAAATTAGTAGCAAGATACTGTAGTGGGGATGGGAAATCCATGTAGGAAGATGCGTGGCCTTTACTTTTTCACCAGCTTTCAGTGTTTGAAGCCACGTTTGTTTCAGTCCCTGTAGTTGGAAATGTGAGTCTAAGAAGCTATTCCTTTAACCTGGAAGTCACACTTCATTTTTTTCATTATCACTCTTCTCTGCATTAGATACTGGTCTACATGTTACTTACTGAAGGTAAATGTGCCTAGAGCAGGATGTCTCAGAAGCAGAGAAGTTGAGCCACTTAATTTTGAGAAAAGTGAATAGAGCTTTGGAGATCTTGAATAACTTGAGAGAATGCACTTTATCTTTGAATTCTCAATAGGTAGTAATTGCTAGAGCAATCATCTGGGAATACCTGTGTTTGTATTACAGAACTAACTTGCAAGAATACACTGGTGGTGGTGTACTTTTTGTGCTGAATTACTGGGATTTTCTAGGCATCTGCTTTTTTTTTTTTTTTTTCCTTTCATGGTCACTCAGCAGGTAGTGGGAAAAGCAGCAAGTATTTTGCCAGTAATTATTCTTCTGAAGCTTCCAAAGAAGAGAAGAATCAGGAAGCAGAAGAAAAAGGGACAGCTTATAAATCAAAACATGAGTCAGCCTGGGTGATGATGGATCACACACCTGAGCGAGTTCTAATGAATTACCAAATGCCAAACAGGTTGGAAAACATCAACAATTTCTGACATGTAGTTTGGAATTGTGCATGGAACTATAGGATTAAAGTGAGACTGTGGAAACAGCACACATACCAATGAAACTTCAAGAAGGTGTATTAGATTATTTTTGTGCAGTTTAAGCCTGGTTATTTACTTACTTTTGTCTACTTTTTTTCCCATTCCTCCCATCAGTTAAAATAAGGTAACACATAACCTTTTTTGCTGAAGTATTTATGGGATTGGTTATTGTCTTGTACTTTGAATGCATAAAGGGGTAAAAGTACAGGTTATTTGTAAGTTGCTTGTAGTTAGCTTATATATAATTTGTAATCCACATTTTAAAAAGCACCATATAAAGCAATAGAACAAAACAGAAAAACCCCACACCAAACAACCAAAAACTCCCAACAAAACCAACAGCAGACAGATCCCAGACTGTTAGCCCAGTGTTGAAAGCAGCCTTACAAAGCAAATGAGGTACAAAGTACAGTTCCTTTTCAACAGCTGATGCTGTCTAGGCTTCAGCCATAGATTGTGGTGAAGAGACTCTGACAATGTCAGTGCCTGCCTTGCTTTGTGTAGTACGCCTGTGCTCACAGGTGTCTCTTCCTTGCAGAATCAAAGAGGAAGTTCTAAAGCAGGATCTGGAGAAGCTGGCAGTCATGCAAAAGCAGCAGCCTTGGTTTACAGACGGGCAGAAGAAGGAGCTTGCAGAGGTGCACACGTGGATCCGGACCCAGACTGTCCCCCTGCAAATCAGCACCCAGGTGAGCAGTGGGAAAGGACTCTGCAGCTCATCCCTGCCTTGGCCAGCCCAGGCATTTCCAAGCAGGGCCATCTTCCAGTGCTGGGTTATGGGTGTCATCATCTTGTGTAAGGCATCTAGAGTTGTTTTATTCTGTTGGTATTACATCTTTTGCCCTTTTTCTCATAAAATTGTTGCTATAATTGAGTAGCATATAGTGCTGGGATATCAGTAAAAATTAGAGCAAGTGTGTTCAGGAAGCTGAAAAATGCTCAGTCACGGAGGAGGTTCAGGTGTATTGTAAGAAACACAAAAATAGCCAATTTTTTGTAGGTGTATTCATTCAATCTTATACTTGATTATTTTAGCTGGTATAGCTCTTGGGCACTCTGCTAAACTGCTTCTGGTTTTCATTAAAGTGTGTTAGAAAATGTCCTAAACAGTTTAAAGTGTTCCCAGGTGCTATGGTGAATGGCAAGACAGATCTAGTCCCACAAAGACCTACAGCTTCAGTGTTGAGTTGTACAGAAAATTTTATGTCTGTGTTCATGTCCTTGTGCAGCAGAAAAATCTCATGTTTGTTTTAGTACTGCATGCTGGGCTAGGGTTGTCAAATGTGGTGTTCTGAGATGTGTTTATTCTTAGAGAAGAAAAACTAAGACATTTATGTCCTTGGCTATGGAACAAGACCAGAAAATTAGCCTTTGTTTTCCTAACATCTCATTGATAAAAATCACGTGTCCTCTTGTGGTTAGGAACACTGTGTTTGATTCAGATAGCAAAATTCTGTTGAGTGTTTACCATCTCAAATGTTAAGAGATGTGTTGGTGTGTAAATACCACTATTTTCTATCTAAGGTCCTGAAACTGTTCCTGAGCAGAAAGTCATGTTTCCAGTGCAGATTGTGATTTTGCAAATACAACCAGGCTTCTGATAGTAGCAAGAAATACAGGACTTCTGTTTGGATACTTTATTGTACCATTTCTCAAGAACAGGAAAAATCTGGTCTATCAATACACTCAGGCATTTCAGCTGTTTATGTTGGTCAGTGTTTTTGCTGTTCAGGCTGCAGTCCAAATCTTCAATGAGGAGCTTGCTTATGAAGCTGAATGATAAGGTCTTCAAATTCAAAAAAGTCATGTGCCTTTTTATCTCAAAGGTCGAACTGTATGTTCCACTAACCAAATTAATTAATCTCTGAGGCAAAGTTAGTTGCAGGTGCAACTATCTGCAAGATACCTGTATAATCTCTGCTTTTAGAGAGGTCTCACCCCATTGGTAAGAGGTTTCAAGAGATTGCATTGTAGCATTGCATAGGATTTGACCCTTTGAAATACACTGATAAAAAGAATGTAAATTACATTTTCTTGCTCCTTTTCCAAGGGCTGTGTTACGTGTGACAGCAGGGAAGCAAGTTGTGAGGCTGCAGTGGCTGATGACAGCATGGAAAACAAGGGAGAGCCACCTCCAGTCCTGCCACGCTGAGGACATCAGCACCTGTGTCAGTGCAGCTGCTTGGTGTAATTCCCACCCTCTTTCCCTCTGGCTTTGCTCCATACCAGCAGTGAGTCTCCATGGCCATCTCTTACCAACATGAGCAGTCACACATGAAACTCAATCTTCCTCTGTTACCCTCCACTCATGGCATGACTCTGAAGACAATCTTTCAGTGGGAGGCTGTTTCACTTTCTGACCTCGCAGACTTGACGCTGAAAGGGTTATGTTTGTAACCTTTGACTGCTCAATGATGAGCAAAGTACAAAGATTTTTTTGGATTGGGTGTTTGTTCTTTTGAAGTTGGCAAGTAAGCGTGAAAAGATGCAGTGTTTAAGAACCTGTGGTGATGAACCTACTGATCAGAGCATGTTTACTCTCCAAGTAAGGTGGATGTATTGAAGCCAAGCTACAGTACTCTTCATTTTTGTTTAATATTTAGAGGTCTAAACTAAAGATCCAACTATTCTGAGGCTCTGAAATTGCTGTAGCTGGTTTGAGAATCCAATAGGCTTTTTAAGGAGCAGCTGAAACTGGCTAGGTTATTCTGCATCAAATACCTTTTGCCAGCTTGTGCCCATCGAAAAGAAGTAAACTGAAGTGAAAAGAAGCAAATCTTTTCCCTGTTTTTTGTGATGTGTGTTTTGGAGCCAAGTTGTTTTACAGCTTTTGATTTTAAAGCTGTGTTTATCGAGACAGATACATAAATTAATTGAGGATAACTGGTTTGCACATACACCAGAGATGAAATTACATACAGCAACTAAAAAAACTCAACCAACCCAAAAGTATCAATCCACAGGCTCTGCTTTTTAAAAACAGACCCATGGAAAATTTTCTCTGTCAAGGGAAGTAGTTACATTATTAAATTAAAGTAGTTACATGCAATTTTTTATCTTACGTTGGTAGTGCTCGGGAAGGTGGGTTTGTATCTTAATGTTTTCTTTGTTGAGTGGTTAGAGGAGTTGAATCCAGACATAACAAATAGGAAATTATTTAAGCAGTTTCTCTGATTTGTTTTTGTTGTGGTGATGCCAAAACCAAAAAGAATTAATTTCATTTCTTCTGCTTTCAAAACTCACATGTTGTGGAGCCAAACTTGAACATCAAACCACATATTCATTGTTTCTTAGCACTGTTGACTTCCTGCACAAGATTTAACCTTTTTCATTGTAACAGAGTCTCTGGCTGTTGAAATCCATGGATGAAAAAGGAGTTTGTGGTTCAGAACGTAGTAACCACTTTTAGTATGTAAAAGGACTTGTTCTCATTAATGTCTCAAAGTGCTCTTCAAACAGGACATGCTTGGCTAAAACCTGGCAAATTTTGTCTGATTTCCTCTCTGTTTATCAAAAGCTGGATGTAATCAGATTTTCCTTGTGGTGTTAATTAATCACCTTAGCTTTCTCAGCAAAGAGTTTCAGAATGTAACACATTACTTGCCCTTTTGTTCTGTGTGATCCTATTGCTGCTGTGTGAAATACTCATTTCTTTAGTTTCAGTTACTGGTAAGCTTCAAGTTGTTAAGTTAAAAATTTTGTGATCTGCAGGTCATTGAAGGAAAACTGTATTTATCTAAAAGTTTCCTTACTTGTAAAAGTCAATCCAGTGACAATCTTTCTTGTTAAAGTTTATTTTAAGGAAAGTTATTTTTACAGAATTTTGAGTTTTCAAGGCTAATTTGACTCAGGCAGTGTTCTTTTTATGGGTCTGGGGTTTTTTTTCAGTGTTTTTGCCTGCTCTGTTTATACCTATTGGTTTCTGTTTATTCTTAAGCTTACATTTCTTTGTCTTTCAGTTTTTTCAGCTTGAACTTGGTTTTTTTTCCTTGTGTTGTAAATCATCAGAGGTCCACACATCCTCAGTACTGCTTGTGTTCAAACTTCAAGCACTTCTTAAAATAAGAGACTTCAACAGGTGTTTACATGTAGCAGGTTATATATTCAAGTAAGAAGGTGTGGGCAATATCTTACACCTTTCTTAGTCTTTTTACAGCATTTTCCAAATACGGTATTTTGCTTTATAACCACACTGCCTGAAATCTTTGCTCTAAAACATGTAATAAGATACTTTGTGTATAGGTTCTTTCTTGATTGGGAAGCTTCTTAATTAACTTACCTATCAAAATAGACTTACGCACTAGAGTCCATTCTACCTACTTGTGCTTAAATTAAAATGATTGCTTCAATGCATTTTGAGACTTAGTGAAATAGATTAAATTGAATATTTCAGATAAGGACAGCTGTCTCCTTCAAAATATTTTGGAACCCTGAGCCAGAAGGAAAGTTAAGATAACAGTCGACTCTTTTGTGTACATTATTTTTATTTCTTGAGTTTGAAAGTGTTTGTGTATTTCCCAGGTATGAAAATGAGCTGATTTGCAATGTCTTAGCAGGCAGACGTGTCATCTCTTTTGTAAAACAGTGAGACTTTGTTCAGGAGAATGGCAATATGTACCTAACACTTGAATAATGCTTTTGATCTGTAGGTCCGTGAACATGTCAAAAAGATGACTATTATTATCCCAGCTGTATAAAAAGAGGCAGAGACACAAAGGTGCATACCTGCAGTTCATTCCAAATTCAGGAGTAAAATCTGGGAGTCTTCACTTGCTGTATCCTGTGCTGTCTTTGCTACAAGTGATCAAGATTCTGTGTGTAGAAACCTGATCATGCTACCTGTGTTTCTTGTTTGGAGATGTTAACCCTTCTTGTACCCCCTACTGCTGTGAATTTGTGCCCTGTAGAATCATTGAGCTACAGAAAGCCCAGACAGTTTTTGAATTGCTGTGAATACCATAGACCCTCTGGCCATATATAATGAAAATCCATGTGCCTAGGAGTTTGAATTCCAAGTTTGTAATCCTGGCGAAATCTTAGGTGCAGGATCCCTTCTCGGGGGCTGCACAAGTCCTGGGTCGTGGAAAAAATTCTGGTGTGGGAGAATAATGTAAGAGGAATGGAGAGATGAATCAGTGCCCTGTGTGGTGATGAGACAATTATTTGCCCAAAAATCAAACAGTCTTGGCTGTAAAATCAGCAGATTTTATCCCCTTAGGATAAAAAAAACCCCAGATTTTCCCAAGGTACTCTTTACCCTGCTAGAACCACAACTTCATCTTGCAATGAAATGCCTTATCAAGCCTTTGACCTCATTTCCATAAGTTTTCAGGAACTGGGAGTTTTTACTTCAGCTTGTACTAGTCTTTCAGTCCTTGTAGTGTGCTGGAGTGATCACAGTGAGAGGCAGTTCTGATCAGAAAGGCCAATGGAGTGAGCGTTGCAGCCGGATTTGCACCTGCTGTTTTGTTTCTGTGGCTTTGTTTTGCCTGGCAAAATGTTGCAGACAGTTTAGAGGTGCTTGGAAGGTCACTTATTTGGTGGTCAGAGGGAAAACATGCTGGTACAGCACTGATGCAGTTACTACCCCCTGTGGGGGTGTCAGCAGTTTGGAAACCCTCGGAGGATTTCGCTGGCAATTTTTTTTTTTTGTTGTATTCATAAATGTAGAGTTAAGTTTTTAAAAGATAAGTTGTTGTGCAGATATTCTCATGGCATTGCTATGAACAGAAGGGACCCTCATGTATTTTTACAGTGTGGTAAATACTTGCTGAATAAGTAATGTATTGGTAAGTTTATCTTCCAGCTGAATCGAGTTTTGAATCACAATTGAATGAATTTTTACATCAGTTAATAGGAGTATTTTATTGAAATAATATTCAGCTGTGGTTGAATTTACAGTTGTGATTTTAACTGTACACTTTAAAGGAGTATCTGATTTTATAAATAAAACTGAAAAATATGCTGCAAAGAGCTGTTTCAAATGTGTGTTTACTTTTTTTCTTGGTAATGTGTAGAAAATAGACTTTTAACAGAACACTCAATACCCTTTTTGATTGTACATGGGTTGGGGTACAGTGTCCATGGGGTTGTGGGTACAGTGATAATGGCCATGTAGTGGCCATTTATGCTGTTTTGTTGAGGGGTTTTGTGGTTGTTTGGTTTTTTGAGTCACACTCCACCTTGCCTACTCCAGGATACGTTCTTTCTTTTCTAACTGCATCCCCCAAGGGCAAGCACTTTTTGTGTGTGAAGTGTATCTGGATTTCTAAACTGCTGGGATTTGGCATGCAGGACTTAAAGCTACTGTCTGTGATGACTTTTCTAAAAAATTCTTGTTCTAGAGGAAGTACAGAGAAAAAATTCATAGGTTTATTGATTCACGAGCATGTCTCATAGAGCAAGGAAGTTCTTAACTAATTGCAGAGCAACAATTTGTTCATCTTTTTCTGCTTTAAGGGACTTAACAGAGAGATGTGATTGATAGTGCTTAAAGAAGCCTGCAGGAGAAAGGCAAAATCACTGCAGGGAGTACAAGGTACAGAACAAAAGTAGCATCATACTGAAATTGGAAAAGAAAAGTAATCTTGGATGAGTACATAACTGAACTGCTTCTGATAAGGTAAGCGATGCAGTTCCTTGAAATACAGGCATCTTGAAAGTAACATTGGATATATCATTGCTGAAGATTTATTGATTTTCTTTTTTAAGGGTTAGTTGGTCATTTTAAGCATTCTTAAAAATGTGAGTCAAATTATCTATCTATTCCAAAAAAGGAGAAATGAATAGGCTTGTGAAATGAAAAATGTTCAGGATGGTTCTATGTTTTTATTCAGAGCTCTGACACTGTCAGCCTGTCCACATTTCTGCTTTGTCAATAGCAGTCATCCTCCTGCCAGCTTAAGTTCTGGCTCACAGCTGAAATCCTTTACACCTTTGTGTAAACATGGATGTCAGAGGTGAGCTGCATGATGTACTGCTGTACTTTTGGCAGACGGTGAGAAATAAGTATTGGACCTGTGATGCTTAATCATCCCGTTCTCAGAAGTAATGGGCCTGTATTTTCTGTAGTAGGTTTTCTTCACAGCAGCGTGGTCCCTGTCAGGATATCCATCACACACTGCTGCTCTGCAGCTCTGCCTGGTGTCTGCCTGCTCCTCTCCCAGCTGCAGCTCCAGTCTGCCCTCTGCTACCAGTGCCCATGGGCTCAGGATGCTGCTGCCTGAGCTGCCCAGCTACACCTTCTGATGGAGAGGCAGACCTGCCTGGCTCCCAGACTCTTTTCTACAGTCTGGTTGGTTCTCTGTGACAGTTCCAGCCCTGTCTGTGGCCTGCAGGAGTGAGGAAAAGCTCCGAGCTGAAAGCTGGCAGGAGCTGAATGTCACAGCAGGATGGGGGAGCAGGGGAGTTTGCCCTCCTGTGTCATGAGCTGGCCAGGCTCTCTGCTCTTGGGCCCTGGACCTGAGTTTATCTGGCATCTTCCAGAAGGAAGCACTTGGCTGCTCAGCAGTGTCTCAAACAGTTGTCTCTGAGAGCTACCAGTGATGCCCAAAGACAGTCTGAACTCCTTCCTTTCCAGAGGCAAGGGCTGTGACTGACAAAGTTTCAGGCTCTGATGAAATTCTGGTATATTAGAATTAGCAGAATTCCCTCTCAGCCCCTTCTGCTGTGAGCTGGCCTAGCTGGAATAATAAATTGATTTGGTGTTGCTTTTTAGATGCCAGATGCAAGTATTTTGCAGTCTTAAAAGCTAAAGTTTCACTGTTTATAGCTCAATTACCTAGTCTCAACACCTGACAGCTCTTCATTCCTTTACTCTCTTAGGTAGATGGCTAGTGAACTTTTTAATACTTGTAATATTTTTTCTGTTATCATTCACTCTGGTTTTATTTATTTAGCTTTATGCTTGCAGTTTTTGAAAATATTTTTTCCCCCAGTCTTTTTAGGCTCTACACTTCTCCCTGTCTATATGTCTATCTTAGGTGGTTATTCATTTGGATAAATCTGAAGTCTTTATTGACAAGTTTTTATTGGCTGATGAGATAGCAGAAAAGGAATAATTTCCAGAGAAGCACTGACTTGCTCCACTGTGTAAGAGAAGGATGAATGTTTAGAAGCTTTCAAATAGCTGCACAGTGCATCCTGCTGCTCTTAGAGGACATTTTTCTCTGTTACAGCTGGCATCATCTGTCTTATAATTTACGTGAAGTGAACAAGCTGTTTTAAACCTGTAGGCTTTGTTTAAACAGCCCGGTCGGAGATTTATGATGTGTACTATTGAGATCGATGTAGCCTGTGTATCACTGTTAGGTGTTTACTTCAAGCTTTCTGTGAGCCTTGACTGGAGTGAGGTTTATACAAAGTATGTATTGAGCAGGGGTTCACAGCTCAGACAGCTTGTGCATATTATCAAAAATGGCATCCCCCAGTGACAATTCCTGACTGTTTAGCTCTATTTCTTGCAGTTACTATCAGAAGGTACCCAGGACTGAGAGAGTCTGGGGGTATTCTGCATACAGAGGAGTCAGGCTAGAAGCCTTTTGTAGCTGCTGTTTTGTCCTCTCCTTTATTTACGTTACATGCCAAGATACAGCAACATTATCAGTGAGTGGTAGCTCAGGGGAGCAAATCTCACTGCCCCTGAGTGTCTAAGCAGGAGTAGCTTGCCCTGGTAACACAGATTATCTATGTCCATGTACCACCTTCCTGCAGGTCACAGCCACAGAATCCTTCACAGGGTGTCATTCCTGCCTCCACTGACTGCCCAAATCTGGGTGTGAAGTCTTGACATTGACAACCATGTTTACCTTCTGTACCGTGCTTGATGATAATCACACACGATTCTTAAAGCCCATGGTGTGCACAGGCAGCCCTGTTGTCGTGGGTAGCTGGCAGCTGGGCAGAGAAATAGATTTGTGGGTCTTTTTACGAGTGACTGAGAGAAACAATCATCTCCAGCAGATGCTTGGTCCTGACATGTGCTGATTGTTTTTGTGGTGCCTTGGGGGTGGCAGGAGGGGACTGGGCACTGTTAAGCTGCCGTCCCTTACCCACTCAGCATCTTCAGGGAATGACCCTTTCTACCTGGCACCCCAATCTACATCAAGTGACAAAGGAGAAAGTCCCCTTGCCTCTGGACTTAGACACAGTTGAGCCCTTCTGGGAGTTTTCACAGAACCCCATGGGAATTTTTCTTCCCCTGCCCAAGTTCTCTTTGTGTTGTGTATTTGTCTCTTTCTCCCATTACTTCCTTCCTGTTGGGCTGAGTGCTAAGAAAATACTACATTGGTCACAACATAATTGCAAAACACCAAGAATTTATTTATTTCCAAGTAGCTTAGAGTCTGAAGTTAGGCGCTGCCTTCGTGTTTCTTCATTCTCATTTTAAATCAAGCGAATCTATGTACATGTTTTCAGACATCTGTATAAATTATGCAACCAGTCAGGGAGTTTCCTGTTTACACACAATATTTCCAGAAGCACTCAGAAAGATTCCCACGTTTCTTGTACTGTTTCCTGTCCTTGGTCAAGAAGCGTCCCAGCAAAGCAATTCGAGGATGATTCCCATAGAAAGTCTGAAATCAAACAGCATTAGAGAGGTTACTGGTGGGTGGTTCCCAGTGGGAAAGTACCCTCTCCACTGCCCCCATCCTTCCTGATCAGCCAGCCCTGTGTTCTGACTGGGGGAAGGAGGGGACTGCCCAGTGTGACCTCTGCTTTAGATGTTGCACTAAAACTCATCTGCGTCTTCTGCATTTGCATTTAATTCAGCAGGAAGTGAACAGGGATGATGTTCTCTATGTACCTAATGGTTCATAACAAACCTGATAATACTGTGTAGTCTGTGCTTGGGGTGGGAGGTGGTGGTGGTGGGAATACTGATGCCTGGGCTGATGAGGCTGGAAATTGGCCCTTACTTAGCTGTTTTTCTGGGGGGGTGGGGAAAAAACGTGGAGGGTTTAGAATTAAATGGCCTGGATTACTCACTCTCTCTTTTTTTCCTTTTCCATTTTTTCCCCCTCCCCTGCCTATCTAACTGCTAAGTGGTTCCAGCTTCAAGAACACTGTGGCATACTACTTTAATGTATACTGTTCATGAAGTCTGTGGATCTGAAATGATGTCTCAGTAACAATTCTGTGTAGTTTAAAGTGTGGAGTCTTTGTTTTTCTTGTTTCAGTGACAGATGCCATTTACTTACCTCTTTGATATTTTCCCCTGGGTTGTAGTTGCTGGGAGTAAGACCTGTTAGAGGGGAGACACAATAAAATGTTTTACCATTTAGAAATCATGAATTAGACAAGTAGTTCTCATGTGCCATAATGCTATAGCTGACAGAGGTCTTGGACTGGAACATTCAAGGGTAACAACTATTGCTTCCCAAACGATCCATTGCTATTGATTCTGCACTTTCTGTGGGTATTGATGTTTTCTAAAACTGCTGTTTTGTTTTGTCTGCCAGCTCCTCTTAGGCCAATCTTCTCCTGGCCTTGGTTTTGATATCTGGAAGTTTTGCAAAACTCCTTTAGAGACTTTACGAGGTGGTGTTGAGCTGCAGGCATGGCTGCTCAGCAGGTTTCCCCAAAGTCCCAGTTAACTGAATGACAGCTGTTTGTTGCCTATGCATAATGCTGCATTTCAGCAAATACCCAGCAGCTGGGGTATGGTATCAGTGGAAGCTGGAGGTGCAAACCGTGGGCACCCTCCCATTGCTGTGGTAAATCCTCACCTGCTTTGTTGTCCTCAGTCAGTGTGCCCAGGAGCTCTGGCAGGAACTGGAGCAGGGAGGTGCTTCCGAGGCTGCCCAGCCTCTCCAGGTTTAACCTCGAATCTTCATCAGCTGCCAATGGAAGATGACAGAAACAGGCACAGGGTGAGTCTTTTGCTTTGCATCCCTGTTTCAGTCTGTCTCAGGTGATTTCTGATCAGGTCTGTTGGCCCCACCTGTTGAAGATTTTCACGAAAGCACCAACCATCCATCCTTATTTAATTATTATAATAGGAGATAGTTGGTTTTGTGTTTCTTTCCTTCCGAAGATTTGAGAAAAGATACCTTCCTGATGTTAATTTCAGATTCTCAATTTTCTGGCAGATGTTTTGTTAGAAAAGTTTTTGACCAACAGTAGCCCCTCCTATCACTTAAGGTACTCAACATCATCCTTCCAGTACACAGCTGAGACTTGTGTGTCATTTTTAAAATTTTATTTTAGGTAATTTCTTTATCAACTAGTTCCTATGCTGGAGCTTTTCTATGAATAAAGACAAAGCTTCCTGTTCAAGACCTATTAGCCTGCTCAGTTTTGCAATTACTAAATGCAGTGAAAGGTGTGGAAGGTCAGGAATAAAGGTAGGAAAACTTAAAACTTATTTTGGCAGCTGCGCTTCTCGGTGCGTTTCAGTCATCTCTCATTTAATGTGTGTACCAATACAGATGTTACTACTTTTTCCAACACAACAGCTTGCTGGTAGCTGATAGAATTAATTTGTCTATGCATAGAGAATTTAAAATTCTGTGGCTAGCCTGTGCCCTGAGGCAGATTGCCAAGAGAAGTCCTTAGCAGTGCTATATTCCAGGTAACTTGGGATTTTGTAATCTGAGCAGTAAATTTCATCTTTGCTAATATACAGCAGACATCCAAAATTGTGGGCAACCAGAGGGTGTCATTATCAAACACTGTTTGTGTAGATGAATATAATTTTGTGGTTGACTTGTAGGTGACCCTATGGAATTTCAGTTGCTCTGACCTGCAGGGACAAGTGTGACTCTGTAGCTCCTCACATGGATATGTAAGAAAATAAACTGAAAATAATCTCCCAACATTTCAAAAATTTGCACAAAGATCAAGAACCTGAAGACCTTGGACATGCATGTTACTAGTTTGTTCTTTGCATAAAAGGACATTTGCAAAGGACAGCAGGGATTTCATTTTAGGACTCAGAATAAGAATACAAAAAATTCCCAGTGCTATGTGGAAGGAATCCGTGTCTCTGGCCGTGGATTATTCTTTAAATCAGAGCAGTGCTAGCAGGTAAATTTGCCTTGAGTTTAAAAAAAAAAACAACAAAACCCACCCTCTTTAAGAAAGTTCCTCTTCTGTCTTATCCCTCCTAGAGACTCTTTATATTAGCAAGGAAGATTTAAGAAGCACAGTATCTTGAAACTAATGCAATAATGGTTAGAGCCAGCTATGATGTGACTGTTATTACTCATATTGAGTCAGGGGTACCTGTAAATGCAAATTACAGAGTGGAAGGCTTGGGAAGATGCTGGGTTAGTGAGTCCAAGATTTTCAAAGCAAACTGAGGGCTGCTGATACCTATAAACCAGCAAAGCAGGTAAGAACAGCCACTTCTTAATAGTCAGCTTTATGCAATAACTTCTGGGTTGGTTTGCCTGTTCTTTCAGAACTCATTTCAGAAAGTCTTCAGTACCAGTCAGGTCTGATGACAGTAACCTTCCAGATTCTGCTGTGCATTTTTGCTGAGCTATTTCAAACTTTGAGCATTGCTTTCTCAAGCAAAGATTTATTCTTTCCCTGGGCTGAATGGAATCTGAATTAGTGCAAACAAATAGAATTCTCAGTACATAGGAGTGTAAGAGAGACTTGCCTGTTCTTGATGTTTGCAACAGGTTTCCCCCTTTTTAAACACAAAACAGCTAATTTCAAAGTGTAGAAACAGGAGAGACTGTACAGCCAAATTTCTTGAAGTTACCCAGTGCCTGTGAATGCTCAGACAGACACTGAATACCAGCTCACATTCAGTGCTGTGAGGCTCAGATAGATACCTTTTTCTCCTCAGTGCATACTTTTGTTTCCTGCATCTCAGAGCAGCAGGGGTGACTATTTAGGGCACCCAACCTCCCCATTGTACAAGACCAGCACCCACTGACATGTCCCTTGTGCTGCTTGTGTCCTGAAGGCATTCCTGCTTTTCCTGCAGCTGAGCAGCACAGACTGAGGCCCCTTGGAAAGCACACCTGCTGCTTTTCTGGTTTTACTGCTCCAGCCCCTGTGTGATAACCATTAAAATCAAAAGACTCTTACCTGAGTGTTGATAAGACATCTCACTGGCATTGATGATGGGGAGAGATGAGAGAGGACAGGAGAAGCTGACCATAATGAGACAGCAGAGTATCAGTTTATGCATCGTTGCTGTGTTGGCTGTTTCGTTGTGTCTAACCCTGTAACTCAGAACTCCTGCCTGACTGTAGCCTCAGCTCCCAGTTTCACCCATTATATAGCCACTCATGACCTCATAAATATCATCATGTTCTCTCCCCCCTTCAAAAAAAAAAATCCAATGAATTTATTGCCCATTGATTCTAAATGGAAACCACTTTGCATTGATGTAATTTTTCAAGGTAACAGTTCATAGACAATAAATTTACTGTCTTATAGCTTGGTGTACAAAATGGATATTATATCAAACCAAACACAGTAAAGTTTATAAATCTGGCATTTAAAAAAAAGTAACTTTCAGTTATAAATCATGAGTTAACAAAAGGGTCAGACGTTGGTTGAAATGACCAGGGCAATAAGACAGCTGATTTATGAGCCTTAGCAGTCTTGACGCAAAGCATCTGATATGAAATGCACTTTTTTTCTCTCTCTCTTTTTTGTGAGATGGATGACTGTGTTGTGTTGTATTTGTTGTGCCAGAAAAAGTAAAAAAGAGGGGGAGTTAAAAAATCTTGTTAACTTACAAAGATAATATTAGGAGAATTCAATTTTTTTATTTGTTTTGCTCCCTCTTGCAGAATTTCACATCTATTTATTTGGGAAGACCTCATCCAATGGTGCCCTAGAGAATTGTCTTGGCAGAGAAAGTACAGCTTCCATCTGGAGACTTCTTGGTACATATAAACTATGTTGGTTGATGTTAAACACAGGTCCCTCAGTAGACTGGAAGACCCTTTTCCATTTCACTTATCTTCTCTTTCAGTTGGAACTAACTGCTTAATTCTGAGTATGTTAGCAAGGTTTTTCCCCTATTTGCCTTTTGCTTTTTCCTAATGCTAACACAGGAGTTGCCTTATATAATCTCATCACTTTAATTCTGATTTCCCTCCATGTAGTGTATTTTGTCTTTATTTACAATTTTATTTATCATATCACAGAGCAAGGACTGACTGGAGTGGTCCCTCACCTCCATTCTCTATGAAGTGTCATATCCAACTGTATAGAGCCTTGAAAATAATAAAAATGTAAGTTTATGGCAATATTCTTTCCTTTTAATGGTGAGAAGGTAATGCCTGTTTGTAACAAATTGAGGTTCATTACTTTTCTGCCTCTCTACTCAAATGTTTTCGTCTTCAAATGCTCTTCAAAATACTATGAAATCCAACTGATGTTACTGAAGTTGTTTCCTTATGCTGAATTCTGTGATAATTTTAAGTTGCAAAAGGCGTGAATTTACCTGCTTCTCACCTTTTTCCTTTATTGGCATTTCCTGTCAAAGATTAATTTTTATATTGTGCATCCTGTGGCTCCTAAGACTAATTTCAGATGGGCTACATCAGTCATTTGGAACAGAAGTATTTCTGCTGCAGGTGTAACCCACGGGGCACAGGCCCCCCATGGATGGGCAAACAGGGTGTCCAGAAACACAGTGGGCTCCCAAAGAGGTAGAGGTCAGAAGGCACCTCTGGAAATCATTTAGTCTAATCCCCCTGCTCCAAGAAGGGTCAGCCAGAACAGTTTGTCCTGGAGTGTGTCTAGTCAGGTTTGAATAGATCCAAGGATGGAATGGGACAGAATTCCAAAACTAAGCTTGATAAGGCCCTTGGCATCCCTGCCTAAGTTCAAATGCTCTGATCTGAGTGCACAGGTGGGGTGTGGGAGAGGTGGGAAAGGGCCTGCAGAGGTCCTGGCATGCTAAACTTCTCTAAACTTCCCTGTGTGCACAGAGAGGGCTGGAATTTAACTGCCTTGACTATTGAACATATGCTTCAGGTATCTGAACTACAAATCCCATTTCTCTGGACTTCTCTTTGCTGAACTGGATGTTTATGACAAAAGAATTTCTCTACAGAATTAACCTAACACGTTTTATTCCTCCTTCCCTGTGCTTCCCCTATGAGAGAGATAAGTAGCAGGAGAGGAATTCTCTCTCCTCATCTGAGTCATGCAACTCCTCGTTCCAAAACTGCAGACAGTAATTAGGTCTGATTTGATGCATGATCTCACTGTTGGTGCTGGATGCTCTGTACAAATGCTTCTCCTTCAGTGAACTATCAATGACAATGGTATTATCAATATTCACTCTAAGCATCCTCCAAGGAAAGCTAATGAAGCACTCTTACCAGCAACTGCTGTCCTTTGTCTTTTCTCAAGGAAGACTCAGCCTCTCAGAGCCATCATGAAGTGCGTCATGCTCAAGTCGGGCAACCTGCCCGCAGCTTATTGCCTCTGCTCAGGTCTGAAGTTGTCACTTAGACACTCTTTCCTCTCCCAAAATGTCAAAGGCATCTCCCTCGGGGGACAGTGCCAACGTCATCAAGCAAAGAAACAGCTCATCCTAAACAAAGGTACAAAGCCCCAGATCCATGGGAGAGGGAAGTCAATGGGAATGGCACTTTGAAAACTTGGAAATGGGTTTGAAACTCCTCTGAAATATTTTGTGGGGAAAGTTTTCAAAGTTCTTGTTTATGCTTATTTATTCTTTCAAGTGCCTCAGGGCAGCAGTAGGTAGGTAAATTACAGTAGTAGGGTTAGATAAATTACTGAGCAAACTCTACGCATTAAATGTATGTTAACCTATCATAAAAGATTATCCTTCATTATCAGAAGAAACACTAATTCTTGGTTTAATATGATGGCTCATGAAGAATAAGTTGCTAGTGAAGCCAACACAGCTTTGAAAAAAAAGGAAAATAAGACTCAATGAAACCAATCAAAAACATCCCCAAAAATTATCTACTTCTGTGTAAAATAGTTTGAATGAAATGTAATCTATAATGCGAAAGTTCTTTCCCCTGTTGTTAAGTGCTTTATGGCAAGCAAGCATGAGTTGTTATTAGTCAAATATTGTGACAGTTGGCAAAACCAGGAATTCGAGAAGGTGTGATTTACCAGGAACATTTGTATGAGGGACTTCTTCAGAGGATATAACTTCTGGTGTTAAACTTTTGCTTGAATTTCGTTTACAAGAAGAGAGGTGTGCAGTAGAATGATTTTCTATTGGCACTGTAATCGCAGATGAGCTTGCTATTGTATGAATACCCATCTCTTCCTTGAATTTTACTACCATTTTTAACTTAACATCTTGTTTCAATGAGTTATACGTGTTGGCTGGAAAAACATTTGCACTGCTATTCATTTTTCTGGTAGGGTCTATTGTATAGGGATTTGGGGTTTTTTGGTTTGCTGTCACTGCAGATATCTGTGCTCATTAACACCTAAAAAGTTTATTTTGACTTAAAATTTAACATTTATTATTATTATTATATAGCTGATTATTCAGCTTCATAACATGATTACTAGATCTATTTTGCATACTGAAATAGCTACCTCGTGAGATATATGCAGTAAGGTGGGGTTTTTTCTGCTACCAGATTGCATTGCCCTGTTTATGCTATGCCTTTTAATGTGTGCTGAAAATAGCCTGTTTGGAGAATAAGGAAACCAAAGGAAAAAACTGACCATAACCTGCTGTTAATTTTCCTTTTGAAGCTGCTTCCTCTGTTCACTGTGTGTGAGCTGTGATGCAGCATGTGTGGGGTAGCACTATAGAGGATGTATTTGGGTATGCATAGGAGTATTTAATCTTCAGAATTTCTTTCAAATGGTTTGTAATATCTCGGAGAGGTTCTGACCTAGGCTCTCTTGTTCTGAGGTGGGTTGAAGCTGTGAAGGTGAGTATGCACTTGCCTGGACACAAACCCCTGTGTGATGAGGATGCTGGGTCCTTAGGACTCTCTGAAGATATTTTATTTTGCTACAGAATTGGCAAGGTCTAAAAATTCTTGAGCACGGGATCACAGCTGCCCAAACACTGCTCCTTTATGGTATAGTTTCCACCAGTTTGAGGGGAAAAAACCTTCTTGCTCTTTGGCCCTGCTGAGCTGGCCCACTGTAGTCTGGGTATATTCTCCAAGTGAAGCTTGACAAACTGGTCCCTGATTCCCCTGTCCTCTCAGCACTGCAGAATTACCAACCTGAACCTTCACGCTGGTTGATGTGAAGGAAAGTAAATCTGGCGTGACTGAGGCTTGGAAATCCAGCACATCAATATCCTATGGGAATTGAATTCTGGATAATGCGGCCGCAAACAGAGGAGCAGAAACCAGATCTTGAAATAAGGTTCCTTTCACCAAAAAAAATGGAATGGAACTAACTGCGCAATTACAGTTTATTTTTAAATCCGAAATTATGACAGCAGAGTGTGTAAGGAAAGAGAGGAACACATCTGCAGCAAGGCTGGAACTTTCTCTGTACCTTTCTCCTGTTATCCCAAGGTATCCCAAATAATCTGCTCAACTCTAATAAGAAATTATGATCTGGATAAAAGCAAAATAAAAACTTCTTTATTTCATTTTTCTGGTCATTACGCTGGTCATCACAGAAAGGAGCACAAAGCAGCCTTGCTGAAAGGCACAGGCTGTTTGTTAACTCTGTCCATCCTTCCCATTTCTTCAGTCCCAGCTGTAGAGCAAGCAGGAGCCTTGGGTTCATTTCATGGGAGGCGCACGTCTTTCTGTAACACTGCTGCACTTGGAACCGGTAAAAGTTTCCAATTCGGCTTTCTTTGTCGCAGAGAACTCTGTTGTGAGACGTTTTCAAGGTAAAACTTTTAGAAACATTTCAGTAATGCAGAGTGTAGTCCAAATCAGCTGTGAGCTAGCCAGCGCTCCAGTCCTTCCTTCCTGAGGCGGGGAGTGTGGGGGCAGAGAAATGCTGGGGAGAGCAGGGACAGCGCAGCTCGGTGTCCCTGTCCCTGTCCCCTGTCCCTGTCCCCTGTCCCTGTCCCCTGTCCCTGTCCCCTGTCCCTGTCCCCTGTCCCGGTCCCCTGTCCCCGTCCTGCCGGGCTCCGTGCGGGGCTCGGGGGCGCTCAGCCCCGGGAGGTGGCGCTGCGGGACCTGCGCGGCTTTGGGGGGGACTTGGGCTCGGGTTTGGACTTGGGCTCAGGTTTGGGGTGGGCTTGGGCTTGGGTTTGAGTTTGGGTTAGAGTTTGGGGAGGGTCGAGGGTCGGGGTGTATCTGTGTTTGGGTTTGCGGGGCTGGGGGATGTG
>VZTG01009637.1:0-14254 GCA_013397845.1 Melanocharis versteri | reverse complement strand
GGGGGGTGTCAATGTGTTTAGTTGGGTTTGGGAGGGCGGGTGTGTTTCTGTTTGGGGGGTGGGTGTGTTTGTGTGTTTGGTTGGGTTTGGGGGTGTTGGTGTTTTTGTGTTGGAGGGGTTGATGTGTGTTTGGGTTTGGGGAGGTTTGTGTGGTTGGTTTGAGGGATATATAGGTTTGGGAGTGTTGGTGTGTTTGTGTTTGGGGGGTCAGTGTGTTTGTGTGTTTGGCTGGATTTGGGGCGAGTCAGGGGGTTGTGTATTTGTGTTGGGGGTCAGTGTGTGGGTGTTTGAGTTGGGTTTGTGGGGGGTCAGTGTGTGTTTGGTTGGGTTTGGGGGGCTGGTGTGTGTGACTGAGTTTAGGGATGTCAGTGTTTGTGTTTGGGGGAGTTGATGTATTTGTGTGGTTGGGTTTGAGGGCGGTCGCTGTGTTTCTGTTTGGTTGGGTTTTGTTTTTCCTTCATATTTCTCTTCTGAAAAAGGTTTTGTCTCTGTTGCCTTCTTGCATACAGCCATGTTTCTCAGCTAAGTGACTCTTACCTGGTTTTTTTGAAGAATGGTTTAGTATGATCAAGAGGCTTCTTACTGTGGAGGAAGTACCCATGCTGTGTGTTCCTTAGGCATTGTTTTTTCTTGAGTAGCTTCACTGGTAGGAGTCAGCATCACTGCAGGCCCTGGAACTGTATTGGAGGCTCAGCCTGCTAAGGAGCACCCCAGCAATGCGTGAATCAAAGCCAAGCAGACAGGCCAGGACAGAGTTGTTATCCAGGAGTGGGTCTTGCATGAAGAGTGGTGTGATCTGCTCTGCTTTCCCCTTTACTGCCATCGTCTTCCTTCTCCCATCTTGGGTTTTCTAGAAGCCATCAAGGCTTGGGTTTTCTAGAAGCACTCAAGGGTTGGGTTGTCTAGAAGCAGTCAAGGCTTGGGTTGTCTAGAAGCACGCAAGGCTTGGGTTTTCTAGAAGCAGTCAAGGCTTATTCTCATGATAAGAAGCTTGGAAGTCCTGCCTTTTGTATACCATTTAAATCTCTAAAATCAGAGCTAAAGCATTTTGTGCAGGCTTTTGGCCTTCACAGGGCTTTTATGTAGCAGCCCCTTTGTTAGTCCTTTCTTGTGCCTTGTTCCATTTCATGTACGAATTTACCTTTCCCCTCTCTTCCTCCTGAGCTCCTGTCTCATCTCTGGGTGTCTGGTCACCTGCACCACTGTTGAAAGGAGTTGGTGCCAGTTCACTGCCTCTTGCCTTGGGCTCCCACTACCCAGAGCTCAACCTGCAGCTCACACTGCAGCTGCACACCAAGCTGGCTGCACTAAATGTATTCCTCAACAGTTTTATCAGCAGTCCATGCTGTATTTCTCTTTTTAAAACAATAGCACAGTCTTCCTGAGGTTTAATTTAGGTTGTAATAAAAAAATATCAAGCTAATCTTGCTGCAGAGATAGGTGTGACTGCTGGATACTCTGACATTTTTCACTCCTGTTCTGTTCTTAAACTTACACTATTCATTATTTCTGGAGTATTGAGGGGTTTTCCAAACAAATTATTGTCCTGGAGGCTGCTGCACACCAAGCTGGCTCAGCTACACAGACATCTATTCAGCTGAGGATTTAAAGGAATGAATTCCAGCTTAACATTTCTGTCTCCTAAGGCTTCAAATGCAATTTTTAAAAAAACTGGTGCTACTAATGTCAAAAAGGGAAGCAGCAGTTCACTGCTGATTCTTTTCTTAGTAGTTTGGATGATGGAGTGGGCAGGCCAGGCTGCTGTCTTGTACTTTTTCTGGCCCAAAGTGAAGAAGTGTAGAAATAGTAAAGCAGCAAATTGCAAGAGATGGACAAGGCATAAGAATCACCTTCCAGATTTCCCTGCCTGAGACTACTTCAAACTCTGTTAATTGCGTGGTGCTCTGACTCATTAGTTTCTTACTACAAATCATTTTATTGGAAACTTAGTAAGATTTTACTGTCTTTTGAGACTATGCCCTGTTTCATTGTCTGTAAGAGCTAGAGGATAAGGACTTTAATCTACAGTGGTTATAGAAAAAAATAGTTTTGTCAGAGGTGTCCTTGTGCTTTTTAAAAAAATTTTTCTGTCTAGCTTTTCACATTTGGTGTAATCATGTTCTTCCTGTTTTTATCACAGAGGCTTACTTATCACTCCAATATCCATAGCTGATATCAGAGGACAAATTTCAGGTAACTCTGTAGAAGTTCAGTGTGTGGGCAGGAGCCACTGACTAATTAAGAGGAATGCTAATAATCATTGGCATTTAGCTGTCGTCCACTTAGCGTAGGCAGTAAATGAATGGTGCACAAAAGCAGACTTTAATTTTTTTATTTTGCTTTCTGGCTGCATAATCCCTTTAATCCTTTGCTATCAGAGTTTTTTTATTAATTAAATTGAATCTCTGCAGGCTCAGTGATTCACATTTCAGGGCAAATACGTGTATTTAACGGGGGAGGGTTGGCATAGGTCTCACTGGGCAACATGAGGTTTAAAACAGTTCTTTCAAGGTTGTTTTGTAAATGAGTGTGTGTTCCTTGGCAGTCAGCCATGTAGGATCTTCACTGTTTAAGAGCTGGGTTCCAGTTTAGCAAAGAGCTCCTGCTGCAAGCATTAACTGGTTTCTCTGTGATCACTGACTGATCTTGACTGGGGTAGAAAACTGTCCCTGAGAATAGGATTGACCAGCAGGAGCAGGAATTAACAAAGGTGAAGGAAGCAGGTATCAGATCTTTGTCATTCGATGTGGCGAGTTGAATATTTCTTGTTGTAATGGGATCAGAATCCTCTTTCCTGCCAGAATTCCCAAGGCATATTTATGATACAAGAAGGTTCTGAAGAGCAGTGAGTCTTTAGTTGGATACTCTTATTCTTTTGCTATTTGTGCATCTTTTATGAGTAAGGATTTTAACAGACAGGACCAACTGGTTGCTTCTGAGCAGAGTCTTCTGCAGAGATTTGGAAACAAGGAAGATCCACCTGTGCATGGAAGCATATATTTTCCATGCTTGGAAGAGTGGAATTAGGACCTGTATCACCAGGAAAGGGTATATCTGATGAGCTTGTTCTAGCACAGTCCTGTATTTTCTCTCAGTGCTCCTCCTCCCAGCTGTGCAGCCCCTGTCCTGTGATGTGCAGAACTATATTCTGGTGAAGGAAAAACACCTGCTGCAGATCTTTGCAAAGAACAACACTTCAACTAGCTTTTAGAAGCTGTTTATGACCTTACAGGTCTTTTCCAACCTAAATGATTCAGTGGTTCCTGCTCATGACATCCATATCTCCACTAGTGCTTGTGAGATTCCTCCTTTCTTAAGCTGAAGAGGGTGATGGGGAGGTGTTGCTGGCTGCTTGTAACTGCTCAGCTCTATTCTTGGCCTTTTCAGCTGAGAAAGTGAGTTGATTTTACGAAGCCTAGACCATCTAGTATCCCATCCCAGCACCCACGTAGCTTTTCTAAAAATCCTCTACAAGACAATCAGGATTTATGCTTAGAAATAAATAATCCATTGCCAACCACCATATGTGGAAATAGGATAAAGTGAGAAGCCTCCAAAGCTACTTTCATTTAGTGTTTGTTTCTGCCACCATATTAATGTTTTATTTATATGATGATCTCTTTATATGTCCTTGGGAATGACTGGAAGAAGGTGCAGAAAGTTATTTAAGGTCAGCTAATTAGTACTGCCACGCCACAGTAAATCTTTTTCCTGTTCTGTAATTCCCTTAGGCAGGTTTAATCACTGTTGAAAAGCACACAGTGTTACATGTTACAGCCCCACTGTTCCCTGTGAGAAATATTCTGATCATAGCCCACCCTGCTGAGGAGTGCAGAGTGAGATGCAATGACAGGAGAATATGTTACTGTCATACCCACTGGGTTCCTGAGCACGGTGCCTGTTCAGCTTCTTAAATCCTTTAACTCTCAAGCTGGAGAAGAGCAGCTTCCTTTTCTCTTATTAGAACTCTTAAGTTTGAGGGAACCATCGAGAATTTCCTGTGCTTACACCTCTACTTCTCTAAGGTGATACCTTTACTGAGGTGTACCACAGCAAGTCAAAAAGCTGCATTATTAGGGATGCCTGTAACACTGATAATGTTGATGGGGGTGTGGGATTTTGGATCTTTTGACCTTTGTGATGAGATTTTAGCTTGATCAGACAACTGTGGTGCTGCACTGCAGTGTGCAGCTTCTCTGAAGTCAATGTGTTTTCCCACTGCTCCTTTCAAATACCTGTTCACTGTATTTTCCATTCTAGTTTAAGAAAAATATCCTTTAGATACTTCAGTAAATATTGGTTTAGGCATGTATGTACATTTATGTTAGAATTGTGTTCTTTTTCAGAGTTGCTCTAAAGTTTGTATGAAGGTTACTAAAAGTAGCATGATACTTTGTTTTTCTTTTTGTCTTTTTTTGCTTGCTCACAGGCCTGATAAGTGTTCTCTTCAGGTTAAATGTTTTATGCTTGTTCTAAATGGACAGTATCAAAATATCAGTGCTGTGAATACTAGAAGGATTTTTTAAAAATATAAATATTTTTCAAATCTACAGTGTTGTAACTAAAGGCACGTTGTCTCTTTTACTTCTCCACACACCTTCCTCTTTTTTTTTCCCAAAATTGGGTTTGTTTTAGACCTGCTGAAGTGTTTGTATGCAGGAGAAAAGTGAGCTAAAGTAACCTAAGATTTGGTTTAAACTGACTTAAATGGGTAACTTGAATATTTTACTTCAGTTTTGAATGGCTTGTTTCAGTTTGGGTTATGTAAACTGAGAGTAGGTATAACAGATCCACTATGTGATAAGTCATCCTTAAATTGAAGTAGGTGTCTTTGTGTGCAATTTTCCACTTGCTAAATCAAATAAAACTTGATTTATTTTCTTAAAGCAAATAGATTAGAACAGGAGAGATCTTCCCTGGTTTCAAGATGTGTTCAGGTGGTGGTTTTTGTTTGTTAAAGTACAATCCACTTTGGTTCAGAGAATTGGAGGTATAGTCTGATGCTTCACCTGGCAGGCACCCAGGATCTAGAAGGTGAAAGGGAACACAGTAGGTGATATCACAACAAACTTCTGCCAAATGGATGTTAGAGGGAAATTCCATTTTCATTGTAGATTGTATTAAAATTTCTTATTCCAGTGAGGGCAGTGACAGTATCCAACAGCTACTGTGCTCAGCTCTCTGTTCCTGATGCACAGCTAACACAGAACCTGTGGGGTGGAGAACCTCTCCTTGCAGCCCTTGAGGCCTCCCTGTATCAGGGAAGGCATGTTCATAGCTCAGAGAGGAACTGAGGTAACATTTGGTAATAAAATAAGACTTCATATGATTTCAAGAATGAAACTTACCTTGACTTTTAAACAGGTGACAAAAGGTGAAGTGGAGTGGTACAAGTTGCCTGTTAATATTTCCTGTGTGTTAAATCTCATTGGAGTGGACAGTCTGCTATGAAGGTTTTTGCATCATCTGTGTTAGTATCAGAACGACTGTCAGAGAAGACAAGACTCTGCTTCTGTCCTGTGAAGGATCTGATAGAAAGATTGAAAGTAAGAAACCATATTCTGCTTTAAAAAAATTATTTGGCATTTACATGTTTTAGAGGAGCCATTACAGTTTCAGAGTCTCTATCATCCAGAAGTATCAGGCACAGGAACACCTCTTTCTACAGGTGGAGAGGGAGGTGAGAAACAGAAACCCTTTTGCTATGAACCTTCTACTTTCCTTAGCCACACAACTCTTGCAAGAAATTACAAAGCCAAGATGTGTGATGAACATGATTTTAATTACTGATGTCACTAACTATGCCAGGAAATGGTGCTGGTTCTGGAAGCAATAAAAAAGCAGCAGGTTCCTCTGCTTATACTTATCTTTAAAGATAATTTGTCTCCTTCTTCCATGCCTTCAGAACTCTGCTGACATCACCTGGGCCTCTGTGCATGGTCTGGCTAAGAGGACACTTTCTGACTTCCAAGAAAAACAAATGGAAATTCAAAAAGCTTGCATCTGGCCTGTTACCTCATCCTCGGCCACCTGGGCTGCTTGAGAGTCATCAGGGCATTCCCAGTTCCATTTTCCTCGCTAAATAATAAATTAAATGACTGTCAAAAAAAGAGACATGCTCAGAAAGCAGAGGACACTTACAACTCAGAGTTACCATAGAATTACAGAATGATTTGGGCTGGAAGGGACCTTAAAGATCATCTAGTTCTACTCCCCTGCCATGGGCAGGGATCTTACCAATAGATCAGGATGCTCCGAGTCCTGTCCAACCTGGCCTTGAGAATTCCAGGGATGGGGCAGCCACAGCTTCTCTGGGCAACCTCTCCCAGGGCCTCACCACTCTTTTAAGTAAAGAATTTCTTTTTAACATCTAATCTAAATCTCTTTTAGTTTAAAACCATTCCCCCTTGTTCTATCGCTATCAGTGTACGAGGTCCCTCTCCCTCTCTTTTATAACTTCCCTTTACGTACTGAAAGGCCTCAGTCTCCCTGGAGCCTTCTCTTCTCCAGGTGAACACCCCCAGCCTGGCTCCAGACAGACCAGAGGTGCTTCAGCCCTTGGAGCATCGTTGTGGGCTCCTCTGGACCTGCTCCAGCAGGTTCCTGCTTTTCTTGGGCCGAGGACCCCAGCCTGGGGCACAGCACTGAGGGGTCTCAAGGGCAGAGTGAAGGGGAGAATCGCCTCCCTCGCCCTGCTGCCCGCTCCTGTTTTGGTGCAGCCCAGGATGTGCTTGGCCTTCTGGGCCAGCCAGGTGCAAGGACTGATCTGCATTTCTTGTTCAGGAACAGGTGTGCTGATTTTGACACCAGCAAGGAACTCAACTCCAAATACGCCACTGGCTTTCCCCTACCCCTTCCAGTGAGGGAGGGACAATACAGAAGAGATTATGGGTTGAAATAACAATTTCCTAAAACCAGAAAGCAGTGCAATGAGACACACACTAACAACAGCTGCATTAATAGCAAAAGTATACAAAAGAGAAGGTGTTTCACCCACAAAAGGATATTCACCATGGGGAACAACACAACCATCGTGGCACATGGTTCCTGTTGATCATGCCTTTGTCCTGACCATTCCTCTGTCCTGTGCCACGTGGCATTTGGGAAACAAAGGCAACAGGGGGAGGAGAGCTCCCATGGTGAATGTCCCCCCCAGCCTGAAAACAATAAAAAAGAGACAACCTTCAGAAGCTCCATTGTCCAAATCAGAGCCATGTAGCCACTTCACTGAGCTTGGTTTTCTGCAGATGTTTGTGCTGCCACTTCTCCACTGTCAGGGGGAAAAAATGTCCCTGCTGGGGTGCTGACCTCGTGCCCCTGGCCCTGCTGGCTCAGCAGCACCTCAAAGCTGTCCCTTCAGCACCACAGCGTCAGCCAGAGAAAATGGGAAGGGGAAGCAGCAGGCAGCAGAGGAACTGAGGTCACCAGAGTTGACCAGGGACAGTCTCTCTGCTATGGTGAGTGACGCAAGGCAGTGAACTTCCAGTTCCAGCCCCCCAGCTTTTCTTGCCCAAAAAACCACACCCCAGTGGTGATGCGTGTGGTGTAGAATAAACAACTTGGTCACCCCCGTACGGTGCTAAACTCCACCTCCCTTCTCTGTAACCAGGACAACTCATAAGTTTCTTGAGGTATTGAACAACCTGTGTGTTCAATAAGAGCTCCCAGTGAAGCCAGGATGCACATGATCTATCAGCTGTTTGTTATTGCCAAAAAATACTTCTTTTTCACAGCCCTTCTTCTGAATTATGGACAGCCAGCCTTTACTGCGTCCTTGTGCTTTAATTACCAATAGTAAAATATCCAGTGCAGGTTTTTTCCCATTCACCCTTGCTGGATAAAAGATTTTTTACAGTGCTCCACATGCAGGCAGGAAGGCTGCTATCCTCTGTGTTAAAAACCAAACAAATTCATCCACAAATGCTATTCAGGAAAGCTAGTAGAAATTTAATTGTGATGACTGTGCTTCTTTTAATCTAGACACTGAAGATCCCTAAATCTTACTGTGTAACACTTTGTAAAAGCAAAGAATAAAGTATTTAAAAAAATTGCACGTGACATCCTGAATGACGTCAGATACTGACAGCATTTCTGCTCTGTGGTTTGCATGGTAGCCCCTTGTCATGTTATCTGGCTTTCACGGAAGTTTTACTCCCTGCTATGGATTTTCTTTCAGAACACAAAAGGATGACTTAAAAAGGGAAAAAAGGAAGGTACATGTATGTGGCTTTTTGGCAGATGCAAGCTTCCTAACAAACTTAATTGATGAGTCTGCTTATTGCATTTTCATAGCATACTGACAGAAGTGGTTTTACAGCTGCCTGCTACAAGCATAACAAAAAGGAAGATTTAAACAAGTTCTTTAGTGCTTTTATATTAAATATCTATTTGTGAGGGGTCTAGAATGGGGAAAAGCTTCTAATACATTTGTTCTATATGATCGCAGTGAAGACAAATTACACACCACACAGGAATGAATGATGATCAGGGAAGAGCATGATTCTGTGGCTGTAATTTGAATTTTTTATAGAAAGCCACAATTCACAGAATTTGAATGTTGTATAAATCTGAAAATGACTAAACACTCCAACTATCTTGGTATTTGTAGTGGTGCTCTTGTTATGAATTGGAATGTCCTGCTTGAGTGCTTGGTGGCAAAACAGATTAATTCACCTGTATTTCTTTTCAGTTCTGTGAGGACCACATGAAATACAGCTCTGCTGTCAAGGCTTTTGGGGAGCGAGCAAGCACTGTACACTGTGAAGTGTCCTGATCTTCCCTTTGCAATTGTACCACAATTCATTTCATTTTTCAAAATATGGTATCTTCTAGTCTTTCCTTGGTTCTTATTTATAAACGTGTTTGCTTTTAGATGTATTCGAAGTATTTCACAGAAATACAAATTAGCCAATGCCTTGTGCTGCTTCTGTGGCCAGGTGATGTGCATCGTTGTGAAATGCAAATGTATCAGCTGCACACATTTGACAACAGATGTTTGTGCCAACAAAATCTGTTTGTCATTAATTCAGGCCTCAGTACTCTCAAATGACAGAAGTCACAGGTAAGATTATCCACGTAATTCCTAGATTGAAAGGAAGGTTGTTTCTAACATTTTATTCAGAATGTTAATGACTGTTGAATGACTATCCAATGACTATTCCCTAAAACAGTCCAGAACTCCAGTTTTGGTGTAAATGTGTTCGCACTGGTCACTAAGTAGATTTATTTCTGCTTCAGGTACGGACAAGAAAAATAAGGGGTTTGCACTTTATTTGAAGCATTTGAAAATATATTTCAAAATATATGCAGAATTTACTAGCAACATGTAAAATTCTAGCTGGTATCTCTTTTTTCCCAAGGAGAAAACACCAGATGTTTTGAATTACAAGACATGTACATTAATTCTCTACCTTATGTTTGGGCTAGAAGTTAATCACAAGCAGAACTATTCTTTTTATCTTGTTCTAAAATATAGTCAACGGTGACTGGATATAGTCAATGATGCAAAGGTCACTCTTTGATTTATAAATAGATACATCTTAGATTTATAAATAGTTTGGTGGCTTTTCATGTGTTCTGTTCACACCTTCAGGTTTGTGACCTTTACGTAATAGTCACTCAGTTCTCATGGTTGAAAGTACTAATAGAGAGAAGACTTGAGCTAGGGATAAAAATAAAAACTTCACAGTTCAGGCTTTTTATGGCATGTATTTTCTCACTATCTAAAACTTACTATTTTATATTTACTTGTACATAAGATTATCAAAATGTGTAAATCTGGCTTAGTGAAAATAATCTGCTATTGTAACCTGCTGAATGAAGAGATGGCCTGTCATTGTTCAAATGCAAAATAGGTTTCTCTTGCATTGAAATCAGAGAGGGGAAAATCACCCCTAACCCACATATTGGTGCACTTTCATTCTATTTTTTTGAATAACATTTACTAAAGTAGTAAAATATCTGAGTTTTGTAAAGGTTTAAAAATGATGTTGCGAACGCTGTGACTCAAACATGCGTTTCTTTTTTCTCGAGACCAAAGTAACAGTATTTGATCAGAGAGACAGATAGAGTGTCTGATGTTAAAATCTTTCCAACCTCAGTTACAAAAATAGTACTGCAAAGATATCACACGTACAGCTGCAATGTACATAAAGTTTACATTACCTAAAAGATCAAAGCTGAATGATTTAGGACTGAAGGTGATGCAGTCCAGCTGCAAAGTAACAGCTATTTCTTAGCTCAAGTCAACCACAGCTTCTCTCAGTGTTTCCACTGCCTCCCTCAAGCCAATTAGTGTAATACAACAGCAGATACTGCTGTGGAACACTTTGCAGCTCAAGGTTTTTATGGCTTCCTTTCCCCTACATGTAAGGAGGGGTGCAGTGGTGAGGCCAGGGATCTGTTTTCCAGGGCTGATGGGATCAAATGAGCTCCATCTGTATTTGCACACAAACCCCAAGACTGCTGGGTTTGAGCCAGACTTTGGGAAGAGCTGCAGCTCTAGACTCAAGAGCATGGCTGGTAGTAAGAGACTGTGAGTGTCACCAGTGACCCTACAATGTGTTACAGATCTCCTTTTTAGCCTCAAATGCTTTTGGAATGCGTGTAAATTATGGCTAAGGTACTATTAATGAGGGACCAGAAAACTATCCTGCACTTCTGTTAGAGCTTTTAAATGCAGTACTTCTTTCTACATGTAGATCAAGAACCACTTCTCAGAAATATCCTTACTCCTAGAGGAAGAAAGTCAGCGAACTGTTTTGGAGGGTTTTTTTATTATTTTTTTAAGAAATATAAAAAAGGCACTTTTTCCTCAGTGGCTGGGCTACTTAGCACTCTAATACTCAGATGCTGACAGCCACTCTATTTACATAAACAGGTTCTTGTTCTGCGTTCCAAAAGAAAATTCAAATGTGGCTGGCTTTGGCAGTTCAATTTCTAGTTCACCAGAAGATCTCTGAATTCTGTGGATTTGCCACGGTCCTGATATTCACCTTGTTCTTCCTCAGGGAAGCGGCAGCTGCAGGCATCATCTTCCTGAATTGACTGTTCAGGTGTGTGCACTGAAGAAAAAGAACAGAATCACAGAATCAATTAGGTTGGAAAAGACCTCTGAGACCATTTAGTCGAACCTCTGACCATACATGTTGTAAACCAGACCAGAGCTCTGAGTGCCACGTTCAGCTGTTTCTTGAACACCTCCAGGGACAGCGACTCCACCGCCTCCCTGCGTAGCCTGTTCCAATCTTTAACAACCCTTCTTGGGAAGAAATTCCTCCTCATCTCCAACCTGAACCTCCCCTGGTGTAGCTTAAGGCTGTGTCCTCTTGTCCTGTCACTGGTTGCCTGGCAGAAAAGACCAGCCCCCATCTGGCTACAGCCACATTTCGGGGAGTTGCAGAGGGCAAGGTCTCCCCTGAGCCTCCTTTTCTTCAGACTGAACAACCCCAGTTCCCTCAGCTGCTCCTCAAAGACTTACCTTCTAGATCTTTCCCCAGCTTTCCCCAGCTCTGGACTCACTCCAGCACCTCAATATTTCTTGATGTGAGGGGCCCAGAAGTGGACAAATGTCCCCTTTCTGTTTCATTTATTCAGCCATCTTATTTCACCATCCCTCAGTCATAAATGCAGGAAGTCAGGAAGAAAAATCTTCCAAGTTATTCTATAATTTGAAATTATTCCTCTACAGCACATAGATCTGATAAAACTAATTTATCAGACTTTGTTTTCCCTAATTCAGCAGGGCCTCTGGTGCTCCATTTGTCATGGCAATGAAAGGAAGACCAACATGAGGGAAACAGATTTTTGGACTGCTATGTCTTCTGTATTTACAGTTACACTAGAAGATTCAGACCTTATCCTTAGGACAGGGGAAAAGAAGAGAAAGGGAGAGAGAACCCCCCAAAAAACCAAACAAACCAACTATAAACTACATTGAATGGAATTAGCTTCATCTTTGTGCTGAACTCTTGAGCTTGCCCAGGACTTATTAGCTCTCAGAGGGCAGTGCTGGACTGAGGCTGACTCTGCACCTGTGCAGCAGTACACCCTGACTGATGTCCTCTCTTCTACTGCAGCCAGAGCTCCAAGACACTCACTCCAGGCCATGTGCACTCTCTTGGAAGTGTTACAGCTACACAGGCCAAGGATGATGCTTGGAAGTAATAAACTGAACGGACCTTTAACTGGAGCAGCAAAGCTCAGCTGAGTTTTTTCATCTCTCACAAATACTTCACTTGTAAGGATAAACATGCACTTGACCTAACACCCACAGTGCTTTCTGCAATAAAAATTCCAAAACTGTTTCCCTTTCAGTTGCTTCTGACTTACAAGGCCAAAAAAACTGAAGCTATTGCAACTATGTTTGAAAGACACTTAACCTGGATTCCTGACTTTTGTCTAGTTTCAAGAAAAACTGAAGAATGTATTTATCTTACTTTTCCTGAAGACAGCATGTAGTTTCTTTTTCTGCCAGACACTGAAGCAGATGCACAAAGGCAGCAGAAACACCATGCATGACAGCCCAGCCACAGCAAGAGAAATCCTGATCATGTCTGTCTGGACATCATTCCCTAGGAAATAAACAACATTCTCTAAGAATATTAACAGAACAAAATTCTACTGCCCTTGAATTAGCTGAAAACTTTGTCTCCCACTCTGCTTCTGGATAAATCTGCAACACTGGAAATGCATAGAAGAAAGGACTTTTGCTTTAAATGGAAAGTGAATGAGCTCCAGTATGTTTAAGTAGGTCATAATTCTTTACCTCCATAAGCAATATTACACGACTCACCTGGCACAGTGATAAAAGATGGAATTTCAAGAGATGTGGTAGGTAGAGCAGTGACTAGAGTGGAGTTAACTGAAGCATGTTTGCAAATGACATCTTTTGCTGGAGTTCCAGGCTCCAGGACTTCATTTCCAGAGCACCTGAAGGACATTTACAGCAAAACAGGGAAAAGAAAAAAATGTTTAAAAATCCAGTCAAGTGTAATAGCTGTAGCATTTTTTTTAAGCTTACTTACATTGTCCAGTTTTTACAGAAGCCGTTGGGCTGATCATTAAAGGTTCCATTGCGGCAAGTCTGGCAACCTTCAACAGACAAGGACAGGTAAAATTGTACAAGGTAAGCATTTAAAAAGCAACATGTGAAACATTATTTTTGCCTGCTTGTACAATGACAGAATTACTATCTCATAAGTTGCTCTGAGTATGCAAGGCAAGTCTTTCCCTGTCAGCCACAGGCCAGTACAGTACTTGGCGACAAAGCCAGTTGATTTGGCACAAGATGCCACAAACCATGCCTAACTCCAGAGCTCCCAGTTCAGTTTCCCTCATGCTGGCAACCAAAGATCTGCCATGCAAAGGGGACTAACTGGTGCATGATTTGAGCTGTAGTAGGGCTCAGAGTGTGGTGGGTTTGTCTGCTCCTGAGCTTACTCCACACACCATGCAAAGTGTTTAGCAGCAGTAGCAGCTTTCATCTAGCGAGGTCCTTCCTCTATCTGCTTCTGCACTGTGCAAGAGGCAGTGCAGCGTGTCTGGTGCAGGAAGCAGAGGGGCTTTCAGCTGCTGGGGAAAGGTGATCCTACCATTCCTGGTGCTCTCCTGGCCCACGCCACAGCTTCGGGTGCAGTAGGTGCAGCCATCACCACCGCAGCGATAGCCCTCCTTGCACGTGCATTCAGCATCACTTGTTGAAGAACACTCTTTTAAATACTGGAATAGTCCTGCAAGGGGAAAACGATTCTTAGGTTACAGCATGCCCAGCGTGGTGCAGCAAAAGCTCGGACCTTTGCTGTCACAAAACCCAGGCCGGCGGCTTCAGCGAGAAGCCCCGCAGACGCGTAGCGTCGTTTGCCCAGTGGCGCTCCCGCACCGGGCAGGTGCCAGCCCAGGCACGCCGCTGCCACGGGAGGTCACAGCAGGGCTGGTGGCGTCGCCGCCGGTACCTTCGCACTGCCGACACATTCTGCAGCCGCCGCGTCCCGCCGCGCTGGAGAAGGTGCCGGCCGGGCAGGGCCGGCAGGACGCGCCCGCTCTCCGTCCGCAGTCCACGCTCGCCACGAACATACCTGCGGGCCGACACACAGCGGTCACGGGGGCCGCGCCCAGCGCATCGCGCCCCGGCCCGAGCCTTACCCGCCGGGCAGTCAGCCGTGCACGGCAGCGCGGCCGCGGGTGCCGGGCTCAGCGCCAGCGCTAGCAGCGCCGCGGGCAGCAGCGCCCGGCTCGGAGCCATGGGTCGCAGCGG
>VZTG01009633.1:0-24216 GCA_013397845.1 Melanocharis versteri | reverse complement strand
TTTTCAGTAAAAGAGCTGATGTTATGGCGTGTTCTTACCCGTCCTACTTTTTTTTCTTCTTGCACGGGGGAGGGAAGTGTGGGGCCAAAATTTGTAGTCTACCAGTGTAAAGGTACCGTAAATTAAAAGAAAAGCAATATTTGCATTCCTTCCGATACACGAATGTGTTCTGCATTTGTTTTAACGGACCCGAGGACGTTCATAATTCGCCTAAGAGGCCGTGGAAGCCCACTTTCGGTGTTCACACAGAGTGCGGGCGGCAGGTTAGGCAAATGTAAGCGTTCGGTGGTCTCGAAGTGCCCAAAACAAATTTTCTGACCACAAGTACGTGGTGTTTTCCGTCTGAGCTTCTCTAAGTCAGTGTTAATCGGACGCATGACAAGCATAGGCGGTTCCAAACGACCCTGTGTTCTTGCTTTTCAATTCTTTTGTTTCTGAGTAAAAGGCTCGGAGGTTGATGCCCGCTCTCCTTCACAACCTCCAAAATGTGTTCTCCTGGGTGACTGGAGAAAGCACAGCGGAACGCTACTCTGCGTTCTCGCCCCCGACCCGCGCAGTCCCCGCACAGGCGATAGCACCGAGCACAGGCTCCCCAGCGTGGCTTTTTCCCGGCTTTCGTCCGCCTCTCTCTCCACCGCCGTTTCCCCTCGCCCCGTCAACTCCGCCGCCGCCGAGCAGCGGACGGGGCTGGAGGCGGGCGGGCAGAGCTGGGGCCGCGCCGCAGCCGCGCTCGGTCCGACCTGAGTGAGGACTGCGCGGAGCCTCCCCGCGGGCGGGCCCGGCCGCGTCACGCGCCTCCCGACACGGCGCTGATTGGTGGCGCTCGCGGCTCGCAGCCCGCGCGCGCGCTTCACCGGAGCGCGCTCCCCGCAAGACGCGCAGCGCTTCCACCGGGCCGGGGCAGCAGCCGGGAAAGCTGGCTTGGCCACGGAAGGCGGCTGCCGCCCGCGCCTTCAGCCTTTCTGCCGCGGTCCTGAACCGAACTCGGCTACTGAGCGGGAAAAAACAGCGAGGCCTCGGGGGAGGAGGCGGCCGCCGGCGTGAGCTTTAGCCAGCGGTCGCGACGCCGGGGTGGGACGCGGGAAGAGCGGATTTGGAAAATAGAGGGCGAGCCCGAGGCTCGGGCAGCGAGGCCGTACTGTACTGCTCGCCGGCGGTGCTGCCGCCCCTGCTCTGCCTGGCAAGCCGCTGTTCGAAGGGGGCAGGGGCGGGGCGAGGGCAGGGCGCGTTTCCCGCCCCGGAGGCGGGGCCTTTTCCAGGGCTCGCGCGAAGGGTCCAATGGCAGCCGGCAGGGCTCGCGCGGGCGGCCAATCGGCGCGGGCGCCGGGGCTATAAATGGCGGCGCCGCGGAGCTCCTGGCGTAGTGTGTGTTGTGCTGGTCGGGAGCGGTTGTGTGCTGGTGCTGGGCGATGGCGCGCACGAAGCAGACGGCGCGTAAGTCGACGGGCGGGAAGGCGCCCCGCAAGCAGCTGGCCACCAAGGCGGCCCGCAAGAGCGCGCCGGCCACGGGCGGCGTCAAGAAGCCGCACCGCTACCGGCCCGGCACGGTGGCGCTGCGCGAGATCCGGCGCTACCAGAAGTCCACGGAGCTGCTGATCCGCAAGCTGCCCTTCCAGCGCCTGGTGCGCGAGATCGCGCAGGACTTCAAGACCGACCTGCGCTTCCAGAGCTCGGCCGTCATGGCGCTGCAGGAGGCCAGCGAGGCTTACCTGGTGGGGCTCTTCGAGGACACCAACCTGTGTGCCATCCACGCCAAGCGCGTCACCATCATGCCCAAGGACATCCAGCTGGCCCGCCGCATCCGCGGCGAGCGCGCCTGAGTCTCCTGCCGCAGCCCTTCCCGGCTCGGCACGGAGACAAACCACGTAGACCCAAAGGCTCTTTTAAGAGCCACTACATGCACAAATGAAAGAGCTGTGGCACTGATACGAAGCAAATATGGTTTTACTGGGTGTGGGAGGAGAGATCGTTCATGGGCTGGAAGAGTGTATGCTTATAAAAAACCTTGAGCTTGTTAAATAGGCAATCCCTGATACACGAAAGTTTTCTTGTAAATTGTTTCGTGTAGAACAGTAACATTTGCAATGAGCCCCAGGAACTTTTTCCCTCTACTGGGCCCAGATAGATTTAAAGCGCCTTGTTTTTAAACCGGGACAATTGCAGACAGTCGTTTATATATTCACTCCTCCTCTCTCAGAGCTGTGTCGTCCGGCACAGTCACAGGGATGTAAATTCCATTCTACTTTAGACTCTGCTTTCTCCTTTTAAACTAAAGTATTTTCACATTTTCTCCCTCTGATTGTGTAGCCCTCCCTCACCCACTTCTCATAAAGCACACGTTACTCTGCAAAACCTCGGGGATTAATCGTAAATGAAATTTAAAATGTAATAGGGATTTATAAAAGAATTTTTTAATGTGCAGGAGCTCAGTAAAATGAGACTCGGAGAAAAATAAGAGAAGCCGCGACCATAGGAATTTACGGTTACGATGAAAAAAAATTTAAGAAACCATGCTCATTTCAAAGCAGCACTACAGCCCTTTTCATTGTGCATGTGGCTCTTAAACCAAGAACCTTTGGATCTCTGTGGGCTGCCTCTGTTCTGTGTCGTGTACAGACTGACTTTTAAAAGCCGCCAATTCTAAATTCAAAGAGCTTTCTCTCCTATATTTTGTATCCATTATTTAACTTTTCTGTCCTCTATGTCCCGCTTTTCCCCTGGGACCAGTTTCTCATAAGTATTTGCAATTTTTCCTACATATCTGAAACTGAGGTCCTAACCCGATGCTGTATAACGAAATGACTGAAAATTCAGAAACACCCGTAAGGGGGCAGCAGGGACTGAGAAATCACTTTATATGGCTGCTAATCCGCTCTGAAGCCATTAAAGAGCTATTATTTGGATTCTTATAATAATAAGACAAATTAATAGGTAACAGTTTAATTCATAATTTAAGGCATTTATTTTGAACAAGTTATATTTTTCAGATCGGGAAAACCAAGGAAGCGTAGGCCTTAAAAAAAAATAGGGGGTTTCCCTATAAATTTGTTAAATTCTTGAAAAGACACGTCTAAAATATATGTCATTTGGCTGTGGAATGGATATGAGAAGGCAGAGACCACGGCTGAAACCGACTCGAATCGGGGGGGAGAGAGCACCTAAACCTTTTCCATTCTCCCATTTCAGAAAGAACTTTCGCTGACCAGCGGCACAGAGGAGATGGATGGTACAGGGAAGGAGGGAAGGTGCCCGTCAAACATCTGGCAATTGAAACAACTCATGCACAACGGGTAAAGTGAAGACTTGTCAGCAAATATCTGGGGTCCATAGAGAAAACAAGATACAAATCTAAAACCAACAAATAGGATCTAAATACAGTTTGTTTTCTTCTTGTTTAACTATTTAAAGTAGTTTTCGGTACTTGGGGTTGAACATCTATCCCTTAACAAGTCAGAGAGCATAAAACAAGCCAAGTTATAATTGAAATAAAGAAATTTAAGCTCTTTTGTTGAAAAGTTGGGTGGCTCTTAAAAGAGCCTTTGGGTCTAGAATATCGCAGAAAGGACGCAGAAGCCGCCTACTTGGAGCTGGTGTACTTGGTGACAGCCTTGGTGCCCTCGGACACGGCGTGCTTGGCCAGCTCGCCGGGCAGCAGCAGCCGCACGGCCGTCTGGATCTCCCGCGACGTGATGGTGGAGCGCTTGTTGTAGTGCGCCAGGCGCGACGCCTCGCCGGCGATGCGCTCGAAGATGTCGTTGACGAAGGAGTTCATGATGCCCATGGCCTTGGACGAGATGCCCGTGTCGGGGTGCACCTGCTTCAGCACCTTGTACACGTAGATCGAGTAGCTCTCCTTGCGGCTCTTCTTACGCTTCTTGTCGCCTTTCTTCTGCGTCTTGGTCACCGCCTTCTTGGAGCCCTTCTTGGGCGCGGGGGCGGACTTGGCCGGCTCAGGCATAGCGACAATCGCTCGTCTCCTAAAACACAGGAAGTGCTCTCAGAGTAGCCCAGGGGCGAAGTGACAAGCGCGTCTCCGTGCCACGTATTTATAGCCCTTCTATGCAAATGAGCAGCATCGGCTCGGCGCACTGTCATTGGTCAGTCCACAAAAAGATGTCATCACTCGCCAGTATTCGCGTCTGATTGGTCAGAATTCGATTCGCCTTCTCATTGGCTACCCGCACAAGACCTACTTCTCAGCCTATCAGCGAAGGGACGAGATACTAAAGCGAGAGCAGCGCGGCGGCGCCCCGAGTGCCTGCAGTGCTGTGCTGCCGGTTCTTGTCGGGGGGGAGCGAGCAAGGAAAGATGTCCGGGCGCGGGAAGCAGGGCGGGAAGGCGCGCGCCAAGGCCAAGTCGCGCTCGTCGCGGGCCGGGCTGCAGTTCCCCGTGGGCCGCGTGCACCGGCTGCTGCGCAAGGGCAACTACGCGGAGCGCGTGGGCGCCGGCGCCCCGGTGTACCTGGCGGCCGTGCTGGAGTACCTGACGGCCGAGATCCTGGAGCTGGCGGGCAACGCGGCCCGCGACAACAAGAAGACGCGCATCATCCCCCGCCACCTGCAGCTCGCCATCCGCAACGACGAGGAGCTCAACAAGCTGCTGGGCAAGGTGACGATCGCGCAGGGCGGCGTGCTGCCCAACATCCAGGCCGTGCTGCTGCCCAAGAAGACCGACAGCCACAAGGCTAAAGCCAAGTAAATGCTTTGTAAGGCTAATCAAGAAACAAAGGCTCTTTTCAGAGCCGCCCACATTTGTCATAAAGGGTTGAGTCACTGCAGTTTGGTTATCTGGCGAAAGGAGGCAGAAACACGTAAGTTGTCTTTTTAAAATCTTTGTTATTCTTTGTTTCGCGCTCCCTGTTCTTGTAAGGAGATTGCCTTTATGCTTGTTTTGTTTTTTTTTTTTTTAAGAACCCATGTTTTTTCTCCCAGGATTAATTTTCATCGTTACTACCTTTTTCGAATTTCTCAATTGTCTGCTGTTTTTTTTGTGCTTTGAGAACACTAACGTTTTCAATGTGTTGGCAGTGGCAAGCAGGCGTTTCATAATGGCGTAAATATCACATTTCCTGGCCAGCCAGTTCCGACTTTGCCGTAAGTGCTCTGTTCAGTATGTATTAGAGGACAACTTTAAAGTCTTATTAGCAATCTGGATCGTTTTTGTTTTCTTTAAAAGTTCTTAAAAGGAGCCTATCACTGTTGCAACTTTCATGTTTTAGAGAAAGGGGAGTGGGAAGGGAAGCAAAATTTGCACACAAATAAGGCGCTGAATAATATCACGCGGTTCTGGCAGCGACCTCGGACAAATTTTGTCACAACAGGAGGGGTGTTACCAGCCTCGGGCCCCTGACTGATCCATTTTTGCTGCTTTTTAAGGCTTGGGAATTGGAGTCCCACCGCCTTTCCTTGGCAGAATTGTAGAACAGGAAGGAAAGGTTTCAGGCAGGGAGGAGTGGCCAGTGTTCTCAAGAAGTGGTCTGTTGCGATGTGCCACTACGGTGGTGGTCACTGCGTTACAGGGAAAGAGCACTACCGCTTTTCATTTCGTTTTTCTGGCACTGATCACTGGATCCACGCCCTCTTCTCCCTGTGGTATGGGGAGTTTCGAGCCGGCACGTAGTTTTGGGAGAAATCGAGTCATTTTTAGAAAAGCTGCTGCTGCTCTTATAGCAGGTTACAGTGTTGCTTTAAAGTTTGTTTCTCTGCTGCCGCCCTGCTGCTTTCTGATTCCCTCTGGCTATAGTGGGGGCTCCTCCTGGCTTATTTTTCCCTTAGCCTCTCGCACAGGCTCTTGGCTCCAGAAGCTAGCAGGTCCTTGGCTTCATGAGGCTCTTTTTTGCAGTTCGTGGCACTGCATCAATGGGAGCAGTTTTCAATTTGACCACGGTTTTCCCCATCTCTATCCTCTGGTACAGGGAAAAAGAGGTGTGAGTTAACATCTGTGACCTCGTGTTCGCTGAGTTTAGTTTTTCTAAAACTGAGTTGGTGGTAAATTCACCTTTCCTCAGGGGAAGAGAGTCTACACTCCCCCCTGTGTCACCTTGTTCCTTGTGATGAAACTGTCCTCTGCACACTGGATTGTAGCAAACAACGGGAAAGACTTCTAAGAAAAATCATGTGTGCATCATCCAGATGTTGTGTGATTGTAGAAGCTTCCAACAGAACAAATTTATGGGTTTCTTTTCCTTAGAAAAGAAAACTCTGGTATCAAGGATACAATGGTAATAGTCAAGAAGACATAGAATTAATAAATATTATTGTAGTAATTCCTCTCATTTTTTTCTGCTAAAGAATGCGTTTAGTTATTATGTAGTTTTAGTTTCGAGTTACGTACATGGGAAATAAAGCCATAAAATAAAAATAGGGCTACATGAAGTCTAAATTATGAAGGCCCGCAGGACCTCGAATGTATATTGTACAGAGAGACACACTTGTGAAAATCCTTTATAGATGTGGTTTACCAAAACTGGGCTAAGTGGGCAGAACTGTCTTGAAAACATGTATTTCCTAACAGTGCTGGTGTGAACACCGGCAGTCCCCCTTATTCGGCATAGATGGACTTCCGGATATTTCTTTGACAGTAACTTGTTTTTGAAATAGAATGGGAGAGGAAGGTAAAAATGCCTCCTTAGGCTCGTATTAATGGGTGCACTTAGCAACTCTGACAGGACATTTAAGGGCTAATCCACGTCTGGGAGGATGGAAACAGTGGGATAACTCGGGGTGGAGCAGGACTTCATGTGGAAATGGGGGCGTTTTGGGGTTAGGGGCTCATCAGGTTACGCTACTCTGCGGCTTCCACCAACACCCTGCGCTTCAAGAGGCCCCTGGGAACAGCGGGGAGAAGGCAGAGAAAGGGGTCAGATATCTCTTGGAAGAGCACAGCAGGGCCCTGGATTTTTAAACCCAGAGACAAGGTATTTCCTCTTCACTTTCCCCCCACCACCCCAGTTAAAGCGTTTTTTACTCTTCCATTGTCAAGAAACAAACCTGTAGGGTGAAGCAGAAAAGTAGACATTATTCAGCTCAGCTAAATGCTATAAATTAATCCCAGCTCTTTTGCAGTTTCCTGGTGTTTCCCCCTGTTCTTTACACCCTGAGTCATTTCCTGCTGAGAATTGTGAGCTGCTATGGTAAGTCTGAAGTACGGCACATATACATCCTATGAGGTTTTGCATGACATTTAAGTATCAGTTAAGGCTAAAACCGCAGCAGCTACATACGCCTGTGAAATGTGACCATTTCACTTCTTCCATGGGATTTGTAGCAGCAATTTCAAAAGCCCCCACACGTAGAGAGTAGAACTGACTCAGATAAATTTGGCTTCCTGAGCCAGCTCAGCTGAGTCCAGGCACCCAGGTCTGCCTGTGATGCAGTCGGTCCAGCCTGCTGATGCTTGGAGCACAGGCGGAAGCAGCTCTGTTTAAAGACATATTTTGATGTGTTGAAAGATCAGGGCCATTCCTACGGTAATTCTTGTCCTCTTTTCTAACTGGGATGACTAAAGGCACTAACCTTGCTGTGTCCCAAGAGCATAAGGAAAAAAAACAAAACAAAACTTGATCATGTAGACTGTTTAGTTTGTTTATTGTTTCAGTGGCTGCTATTTGCTACAAAAGGAAAAGAGAAGGCATACCAGAGATGTGTATATTTCTTCACAGCTCTGATACTGCACAAAGGGAGGTCAATATCCTTTAATCTGTCTGAAGTCCAGATTTCAGACCTAACACTCTATGTGTGCTCTCTTCTTATTTCAGGAATTATTTCTTCTACTTTCCTATGACCTTTGCAAGTAAAAAAATCTACATGCAATAGAAGTAGGAGTACAGGTACAAAAAGGTAGTGGATTTTATGTGGGATTAAAATTCCAATCTGTTCTGTAACTCTTTTCAATCTACTTATTTTCTAGTTATAAAATGGAAGTATGTCCAGAATTGTTTCCTGACATTTTCAGTGCTAAAAATGAAAGGATGAAACTTTTCGATTAATACCTACTATCATTTTTGACAAGGAATGCTTTTGAAACATCCATTTCAATAGGACTGCTGTCAAATATTTTAGTTCCTTGTAGCCATGAAAGAAACTTAACCCAAAACCCCCTTTCCACCTTCTTAGGTCCTCTGTTTCTGTGACCCCAATCTTTGAGGAAAGAGCTGCCTCTGCCTGTTGTAATGCTTCTTCCTCATAGGTGTGTGAGTTGGGAAGAGAGAAGTTTCCAGCTGCATTTCCATCTACTTTCAACCCTCTCCTCCATCGAGATTTCTGTCATGTCTTGAGCTGTGCTGTTCTGTGAATGGCACAACCCCGAGACCAAATTTCTGGAACCTGAAGTCTCAGTTTTTTTCATTTACCATCTGACCTGGGCAGATTTTCATCACAGGCCGAAACCATTATATCAAGGTGTGTATAAGACCAAACATTTTTCCCGAGCTGCAGCCAATACTTTCTCCTGCAATCATAATTATTTTAAATATAGTCTTTTATATTTAAAATGTAAAAGAAAGCCTCTGGGAGACTAATGTTGCAATAATTTGTCCTGGGTGTTAGGTAATTATATTCTGTGGCCAATCAAAGAAAAATTGATTTCATGTTTGTGAGCAGATATTGCTTTACTTCATTAATAAAAACAAAACAAACATTAAAAATCTCCAGAAAAGCCAAACCAAAAAAATCACCCCAAAACCTAAAACCCTCAAACAAAAAAGAGAAAAACCAAAACCAAACCCAGGAAATAGCAAAAAAATGCTATAGACAGTGTGTGATTTGCTCAGGTTTCGGTCCAGGTGTATGGCATCTATTCCTCATTTCTGATTCACTGTTCAGTCAGTTAACTAGAGAATACAGTTTGTTTGCCTGCCTGGTGTATTTCACTCTTGCAGAAATAAAAAGAGAGGATGTTTTCTTTTTTAAACATGATGATGAATAAACAAAAATTTTACTGCAGGGATGGTCATCTAGAGAAGACATATGTCCTTCCAGGAGTGATACTAATGTCATTATTCTAGTAAAAATAAAATGGGAATTTTTTGTGCCTGGCTGTGTTGTTCTTCAGTATTCTTTTTTTGCTGGTTATTTACTACGGGACCAAACTGTAATTTCTGATCTCTGATCATTTGAGATACAAAAAGTTGCTGATATAAAAAAAAAAAAAGACAAAAATATTTGTATTACCAAGTGTAAATATTTCCTATATTTCAGTATCTGTGAATCAAGAAGTATTTTGAGGGTAAACCTGGAGGGTAGATTAAAGGCAACACAAAGGGCCTGTTTAAAGGTTATGCTTTCAAACTCTTCTAAATTTTGAGAATTGTTGGGATTAATAGCTCTGCTTTGCACTGGAAGATCAACGAGTTGGAGCCCTAGGGAACATGACCTGATGAGAGTGTAAACTTCTTGATAAAAATAATGTCACAAACACAGAACAAGCTGAAACTGTCAAGACAGAAGCAGAATGAAGATGGACCAAGGAACCAGTCCTGAGAATGAGAACTTTAGAAGGTGGCCAGCCCAGTGACCAAAGAAATCAATTTGATATCAAGGGACCACCACCAAGAATTATATAATGGGATTTGGGGATTGGATGATGGGTGGCACAGAAACAGTTTGGGCTGCAATCTGGTGTAGGGGGGTCCTCTTCGGATGCGCCCAGCTCTATCTGCTCTGCACGTTGCATAAAGAAACTATTTACTCAGTGGATTGGAAACTCATCTTCAAGGAGGAACCTAGGGCAGGAAAACTGTTTGAGGGGGCATCTGCTTGGTTCCTTCATGGTCTAGGTGGCAGCAGCAAAAATGCCTGCTACGCCAGGATGATGTATTTGAACATTATGCCCTCTTACTGGTGCTGGGTGATGTCATCTGGGTGGGGTGTCTTTGAGAATACAAAGAGCACTGCTCTGAAATAAATAAGAAAGGACATTAAAGAACATGAATAATGGAAGAATAAGCTGTCATATGATGTTATATTCACACTATTTGCATTAGTGGTTTTGAATGTTCATCCTATTGTGGCATGAAATTTTTAAAATTTTGTTATTTTTGCTGAGCTTAAATCCTATTACTTTTACCTCTGGTGAAAAGAGCAAGTTCAAAAGTTTTCATGGAAGTAGTTCTTTGTCAGTTCAGAGACTTTGTTCTCCTCACCGTTAGAAAAATGAGAGTTATGTTACAATCAGATCTGATGCCAAATGCAATGTTCACATTATAGCCCCCTAATATTGCCTTATCATTCATATTAAAATTGAAAGAAGCAGTCAGCAACATGTTGTTTTCTATTTAGCAAAGAGTTTCATAGGCCTAGAAACAATTCCACACACTGAAACAATCTATTAAAAAATCCTCTGAATTTCTATGACAACTGCTACTGAAGTGTAGAACATGGAGCACACAAAGACAGGAAAGGCAAAATGAACACTCTTGAGCTGGGAGGCCAAAAGGCATCACTGAGCTCCTACCTAAAATCAGGCAGCACAGCTGTCCCACGATAGCTGTAGTTTGAACTGGGGAATTTTTTAAATGACTGATTATACAGAATAGCCACTAACAAATCCTCCTGGTGACCATCTTCAACTGTCAAAATATGAGCACATTTTTGTGTTTTTCTCGTGACCCAGGTACACTTAAAAAAGCCTAGTGACTGGAATATACCATGATTTATTAACCTTTTGAGGTATTAGACATATGCAGGCACCCAGAATGAGCAACCTGTGTTTCAGAGTTTGCACTAAAGCACTTGGAGAGATAGCAAAACACTATTTCAAGCCGGTAGAGAAGAGTTTGGAGAATGCCTCTTCCCAACTGGATATCCGAAAGCCAATCTGAGAAGGCCCCATAGCCCATCAAACTGAAATTAACTTTTATTAGGTAATAGGTGACAGATTTGAGAGACCTGGTGCCTGTCTCGTTACCTGTACTACCAAAGAATATGCAAGCCAGTACTAGAAAGTTTACTTTTGCCATTTTGTGGTCCTCATATGAATTATGTTCAGGAGTTCACAATATATACTTGAAATTCAGGATTATTCAGATTAAGTTTGAAAGTGATAATGGCTTTGATCTGTGTCTATGGTGGCATGTAATTATCCAAGAATGTGGTGGAGTGACTCAGAAAGCCTGCAGTTTGAGCCTGATTTGTAGCTATGTGATAAACTCTGTTAGCTTAGAAAGTCAGTCCAGAGTGTTTAGTTTCTTAGTATTTAATAGTTTTATTACAATTAGTGACAGATGAATGCAGAAAAGGTCAGATAAGTTAAAAAAAATTAATCTTCAAGTGTTTTCTTCCTTGCAAGGGGAACCTAAAGCACTCATGGGGAGAAGCTAGGCAAGCTACTATAAAAAAATTTATATGAACAGTAGAATTATAAAGACAAATTGTGAAGATAAAGGAGATTTTAGAAAGTACTTTTGAGTTGTATTGATCACTAGGCTACTTGCAAGAGCTTAAGAAAAATGTCAGTTGTCCCTATATAAATTCTTTTATAGTACAGTGCACTGTACTCATCTCTCAATTCTGCTACAAAAACAACCCCAACCACCAAAAACCCCAAAGACAGAGCACCATCAAGTGGTAGATCTTACTACAGCAATGCTGTACATGAATGAGTATCCTTTGGCAATAATTTCGATTCTCTCCCGACTAGCAAAATCCAGAAGGATTTCTATCCTTCAGTTACAACACATACAGCAGGAAAAATTAAAATAGTAGGGGTTTGCTCATATATAACGATACTTAAAATTGCGAGAACAATAAATTAAAGAAAACCAGCACCACATTAAAAAAACCCCACCAGCACGCTCAGCCAAATAAAACCAGCTTTAGTTATAATTTATTGTACAGTTCGTAAATGTTCATTAATGCGGTAAACTGGAAAGCAGTGTTTTATCAAAATAACCCTCAAGTGGTATGCAAAACCCAAACACCCTCAAAAAAAGTGAAACAAACAAGAAGAAACCCCTTAAAGGTTTAAAACACTAAAATGTGTTTTTTCTTACTTGATTGTACAGCCCTTTAACTGAAAAAGTGGCTGGCTCTTAAAAGAGCCTTTGGGTTAAGCGGTATTTGTAGCAGGTATTTACTTGGAGCTGGTGTACTTGGTGACAGCCTTGGTGCCCTCGGACACGGCGTGCTTGGCCAGCTCGCCGGGCAGCAGCAGCCGCACGGCCGTCTGGATCTCCCGCGACGTGATGGTGGAGCGCTTGTTGTAGTGCGCCAGGCGCGACGCCTCGCCGGCGATGCGCTCGAAGATGTCGTTGACGAAGGAGTTCATGATGCCCATGGCCTTGGACGAGATGCCCGTGTCGGGGTGCACCTGCTTCAGCACCTTGTACACGTAGATCGAGTAGCTCTCCTTGCGGCTCTTCTTGCGCTTCTTGTCGCCTTTCTTCTGCGTCTTGGTCACCGCCTTCTTGGAGCCTTTCTTGGGCGCGGGGGCGGACTTGGCCGGCTCAGGCATAGCGACAATCGCTCGTCTCCTAAAACACAGGAAGTGCTCTCAGAGTAGCCCAGGGGCGAAGTGACAAGCGCGTCTCCGTGCCACGTATTTATAGCCCTTCTATGCAAATGAGCAGCATCGGCTCGGCGCACTGTCATTGGTCAGTCCACAAAAAGATGTCATCACTCGCCAGTATTCGCGTCTGATTGGTCAGAATTCGATTCGCCTTCTCATTGGCTACCCGCACAAGACCTACTTCTCAGCCTATCAGCGAAGGGACGAGATACTAAAGCGAGAGCAGCGCGGCGGCGCCCCGAGTGCCTGCAGTGCTGTGCTGCCGGTTCTTGTCGGGGGGGAGCGAGCAAGGAAAGATGTCCGGGCGCGGGAAGCAGGGCGGGAAGGCGCGGGCCAAGGCCAAGTCGCGCTCGTCGCGGGCCGGGCTGCAGTTCCCCGTGGGCCGCGTGCACCGGCTGCTGCGCAAGGGCAACTACGCGGAGCGCGTGGGCGCCGGCGCCCCGGTGTACCTGGCGGCCGTGCTGGAGTACCTGACGGCCGAGATCCTGGAGCTGGCGGGCAACGCGGCCCGCGACAACAAGAAGACGCGCATCATCCCCCGCCACCTGCAGCTCGCCATCCGCAACGACGAGGAGCTCAACAAGCTGCTGGGCAAGGTGACGATCGCGCAGGGCGGCGTGCTGCCCAACATCCAGGCCGTGCTGCTGCCCAAGAAGACCGACAGCCACAAGGCTAAAGCCAAGTAAACCCAAAGGATAAGTGGCACATTTGCACCTCCGGAGAAACCCAAAGGCTCTTTTCAGAGCCACCCACAAGGTCTTAGGAGAGCTGAGTTACCCAAGCAATAGTTTAAGGCTATTTTGTATCAACTACTCAACCCGTGTTTTGACTTATTTTTTATTTTCGGTTGGATATAGTAGCAACGCTTTCCATACTTTCGTTAACCAAGTCGTGCCAAAACGTCCTCTCTCCCATATAAGTTCTTCCTGGTATAGGATATTTTCCGTTTAGTTCTTATATCGGAGAACATAGGAACACTTCGTTTAGAGTTCCTGTCCCTCCCCCCTTTTCCGCCTCTTTCTTCTCCGAGTGGCTGACACAGTCCTAGAGATAAGAGGCGTAATCGTCTTCGGGGAAGGGAGGGGGAAGGGCAGCGGGCCGGAATTTCCGCTGGCCAATCCTTGGGCAGGGCGGGCTTTTTCAATACTTGAAAGCTCTTTTTTCAAATCGGGAACAAAAGGATCGGGAGAGATTAGGGCTATTTTTGTGTCAGCAAAGAAACCCTCCCCTCCTTCCCCCCCAGACAGACAAAGGCATTTACAGAGATACCTTAAGAGAAATAATACAATAGATTAGACATGGCTCAGTAGTAGCGTGCCTGGCAATTGCATTATTTTGTTACAAAATATATTTTTAAAAAACCGTACATCCGATTTTTTATCAAATCATTATAAAACATTGTTTCCTGGTAGTCAAAAAAAATCCCCCGGAGGGAAAAAAAAAAAAGAGTCTACACACACTTCCCTAAAGCCGCCGCGCTATACCGCGCTCAATAATATTTCTTTCGGTAATCCTAGGGAACAAAAAACACAAGACACAATCGGACCTCTTGACGACTTACGAATTGCTGGACCCTCGCTGCAGGTTACGGACGACCTCGGTGCATCAGCTCCTTTAGGGAAAGTGTGGGTGGCTCTTAAAAGAGCCGTTGGATAACAAAATACGTAGAACAGAACTCTTCTGATACAATTTACTTCTTTTTGGGCGCTGCCTTCTTTGCCTTGGCCGCTTTGGGTTTGGCTGCCTTGGGCTTGGCTGCTTTGGGCTTCACCGCTTTCGCCTTAGCCGGGCTCTTCGCTGCCTTCTTGGGGCGGCCTGCCTTTGCGGCTTTCTTGGGACTCTTGGCCGCTTTCTTGGCCGCTGCGGCCGCCGGCTTCTTCGCCTTCTTGGGGCTCTTCTTCACCGCTGCCGCTTTCTTGGGCTTCTTGGCAGCGCTGGCGGGCTTCTTAGCTGCCGGCTTCTTGGGCTTAGCTGCAGGCGCCCTTTTCTTGGGGGCTTTTTCTTTTACTTCTCCAGGCTTCTTGTTGAGACGAAAAGAGCCGGAGGCGCCGGTGCCCTTGGTCTGCACCAGGGTGCCCTTGCTGACGAGGCTCTTGAGCCCCAGCTTGATGCGGCTGTTGTTCTTCTCCACATCGTAGCCGCCGGCGGCCAGCGCCTTCTTGAGCGCGGCGAGGGAGAGCCCCTTGCGCTCCTTGGAGGCGGACACGGCCTTGGTGATCAGCTCGGTGACGCTGGGCCCCGCGGGCTTGCGGGCTTTGGAGCCGCTCGCCGCCTTCTTCGGCTTCTTGGCGGCGGCCTTGGCGCCGGGCGCGGGCGCATCGGGGGCAGCAACGGGAGCGGTCTCGGACATCGCGGCGACTTCCTCTGCGGAGCGGGCGAACACAATTGGGCTGGCCCGGGTCAGATGCTCGTATTTTTAGAGCGGAGCCGCGCGGTGATTGGTGCGTTGCAGAGCCCGCCCCGCTGCACGGCCGGGGAGCCCTTCGGTGTGCTCGATTTGTGTTTCTTTGGACCAACAAAAGTGTATTTTCCTCGGAATTTCTGCCACCAAATCGCCCAGTTTCCCCGGTGAGGGGGGAGAAGAGCAGGTACTTGCGTTCGGGAGAGTTTCCTGCAGCAAACACGCGATTTGAGTTAAAGGAGAGGCGATAAATCCCGTGTGCTGCTGCTGGAGAGACCTCTGAAGGGAGAAACTTTTGTTTTTCCTTGCAAATTAAAAATTTCCTTTTGATATAAATGTTACAGCAACAACTCAGTCTGATTCTTTAGAGGGTTTTCTTGGGGTCAAAGTTGAAATCTGACGATTTGAAGCTATTTTGACAGTTTAAATTGATTTTGAAGAGGAGGAAGTAACACAAACTCCTTTTTCAGCTCTGAATATGGATTAAGAACCGGTTCCTTTTGACCATGTCTTTTACCTTCTAAAACGCTAAAGTCTAGTGAAATAGTGTCTCGTACAACCTCCTATTGCACTTTTTATAGAAACATAAGCAATTTGTTATTATCTGGAGACTTATGAACATACAATTGCTTTATTTTGTCTTCCTGGAATTTCAGTACAAGGGAGGCAAAGTTACTCTGCTGCCCTATGTGGGGTGTTTTCTTTTTGTTTGTTTTCCATATGAATTTTTCTACCAGTTATTAAGTAAATCGAGCTTTTTGCTTATCATGTTCCATTTTATTTTGAAGTAAATAGTCGTTTAATACCTTATGTTACAGAACTGCAGCTTTGTAAAAGAAAGCAATCTCCTAAACTTCTGTTGTTTATGGAAATTATCTTTGTCTCTGGTAATTTAAGATTTGCAAGGACTACCGTCGCAGTTCAGTAATTATGCTCTTCATTCACAAATAATATTATTTTGTTATATGTTTTCTCTAAAAGTAGTAGAATTTTAAACCATATTACTGTTTGGATTTTTTTATGTATCTCACAGAATATGGCTACACAAAGGTTTAGCTAAAGCCTCTGAATTCTGAATCCTCTTCTCACTCTAAATAAAACCCACCTAATTATTACTTGTGCATTTTACAGCAATCACTGAAATAGGGAAATGCTTTTGTGACAAAAACTACAGCACTTTGTGATAGCCTGAGTTTTAACAAGGGGAGAGGTAGGCCATAGGTCATTCCTAAAGAACCAGGAAGGAGTCAATCAATACTGATATGTGGTGGAAGATGTTGTAATATGCTGAACAGAACAGAGCTCTGGATTTATATTTCATTAATCTGTAACTGATTATGGAAAAAAGTGTATTATCCAATGCCTTTTGTTGTTGTTTAAGAATCACAAAGACTACACTACAGCCAGCTCTTTGGTGTTACCTGATGTAACATATAATGTGAATACAGTATTTAAGTACATATTAGCAATGAGAAATTCAGATTGTGTGAGTAGGTAGTTTTAGGGAAATGTAATTCTATTTCTATGTCATGGTTTCATTTACAATGGCCGTTTTGTAAATACTAAAATGTATATAAGATGAGAGATTTTAGCTTGCTGTAAAATTGTGTTTCAGGGAATGTGAAACTATGAATAAATGCAATGAAGGGAAAAATTGTGACCTCCACCCCATGATAATAAAATACCATAAAAAAAGGTTTCAGTAAAACTGCACCTGACTTCTGCAATGCTTTAAGGGGAAAATAATTGAGAGCGGGGCTAATCAAATGGTGACTTTCAAGGTCCTGTTTAGCAATACTATGTAACACAAAGTAAGGATACAGGGATTAAATTAATTTAGACTGGATGTGGGTATTGCAGATATACCTTCAGAAACTGCCAAATAAAAGTGAAATGTTTTGAAGCCTTTGTCCTGTGTATGTAAATCTATGAATGAACCTTTTCGTTGATTTGACTGCATAGTGTAATAAGGTAGCGATTGCTGGGAAGATACAAAATTTAGCAGTTGCCTAAAGATTTCACTGCTTATAGACAGAGGAAAAGCATAGACCGCAAGTGACGTACTCAAAATGAAAAATCCGTTGTTGCTTTTTCTTGTTATTTGAACACATTTAGTTCAGTAATCTTCACTGGAGGAAATGTATATATTCCAGCTCTCATTTGTGGCTTCATAGAGTCTTCATTCACATTTGTTGGTTGCAAAATAGAGGTGGCTAAAATGGTCACTATCCCAGTTTTCTGCCTGGCTTTTCTCCCAGCAGTTGTTACCCATTCCCCATTTTCAAAAAGGACTACTAAGTATATATGTGTCAGCTTCTGGTCTCCAGTTACAATCTACTAACTTAAACTGAAGTAAATTCAGAAATTTCATGACAGAGAAGCTATGATCTTTTTTGTTTGTTTGTTTGTGTTGTTTGTTTGGGGTTTTTGCTTGTTTGTTTGGGGGTTTTGGGGTTTTTTGTTGTTGTTTTTTGGGGGGTTTTGCAGCAAAGAGATAAACCAACTTTACTGATGTAGAATTGCTGCTTGGAACATATATCCTTCTTCATGTGAAAGAAATACATGCAGGAACAATATTTTGGAAAGTTAATATGTATTTGGCAATTTTAAAAAGAGCTGCTCTGCAGTCAGAGCAGATAGTTAAGAAAGAATGAGCAGATGTATTCAGGCAAAGAACAATGTGGTGAAAGATTACCTAAAAGGCAGAAGTGGGAGTTTTACCTCCAGCTGAGCAAATGAGGAAGGGAAATAATCCTGTTTTAGATACAGGATATTGTGGAAAATTTTCATTGAAAATACACTACGTAGACTGTTACATGCAGTTTGGTTTTCCCAGTGAGACTGGAGGGAGGTAGAATTCGTTATTCATTAAAAGAGAAGGAAAGTAATTTTCAGGCTCTCCAGAGATACTTCTGGAGAAGGCACCACTGTAAGGTCTACTTCATATGAATGACTTCAGTCCTTCTCACCTTATGGGCATCCCAGCAGGCCACACTATATCACAAACCTGCAATCTGAGCCCTCCCTGCGAGTCACTTCCCTTCAGATACCCAAATCTGTCCAACTTTTGCAGTTATCTATTAAGACCTCTTGGCGTAAGCAAGGAGACACAGGAACCGCAGCCAAGGGCTGACACTACACCTGAGAGCTATCAAACGTTCCCATCTGCAGTTTTGGACCTGCCAATACTTGTTCCTATGAAAATAAGCTGTGGGTTATATTTAGGTATGTCTGCAATAAGGAGAGGTAGCGCAGTAGTTGTTCTCAAGCAATTTTGTTAGGAGGCATTAGCATGAGAGCCAGCCACACAAATGTGGCTGCTGGGCTGCTCTGCCTGCTGTAGCTGAGGTCAGTCAGACAGCTGGAGGAAGTACAGCTGTTACAGAGGCACCGAAGCCCCTCTCCTTGCTTCAGATGGCAATTTCCAGAGAGATTTAGGTGAGGGCCTTTACGTTATGTTCTGCATTCCCACATACATGTTCCACAGGATAGAGGTGTAAATGCTCCCTGCAACCATGATTAACTCCTATTACAGTGTTACGCCCATGCCTTCCTTGCCCTCAGTGACTTCATCTTTCATCTCAGTTGCAAATGTAATAACACTTGTGTGATCCAACCAGCCAGCACAGTTTAGCAACTTTTAACACTTAGCTAGGGAATTTTAAAGTGATGCCTACCAAACTACAAACTTGTAGCAGCTCAGCAAAACAAGCCTCTGCCTACATAATACTAATGTTGCTGCTGCTACTGCTGTTAAGGCTCCTAAGTCTACTGAGGTCACATAAGGCCTTTTAGATTCAGGTTATGGGTGAGCATCTGTAGGGAGCAGAACGAATGGGGTAGGGCAACGGATGACTGTCCCCATAGACTCAGCTTCCTGGAATGTTGTACACTCCTCCCTGTACCCTTGGTTAAGGGTTGGGGCACCTGTTGTGTCCTTCCTTCTTCGTTACCATGGCATGTAATTTGGCAATTGAAAATCTGTAGTCTGAAACCTGGATATGTCCATAGTTAGGAGGCACTGGGAAGGAAATCCTTCCTGGGAAAGCAAAAAAAAAAAAAAAAGTCAGCAGAAGTGCAGGAGGCCAAAACCCTTCTGAGAACAGCTAATGATGAAAAAAACCTGGACTTTGTTCTTTAGTGTGTGCGCGTTTATAAGGTTAATGCATTTTTGCTTTTTTCACACACAATGAAAAGGTCCTCAGTCAGTCAGATATCAAAGAATAGAATTATTTTTATCCCAAAGTAATTTGGTCTTCTAAAACTAATCCAAGCCACTTGAAAAATTGTGTTCTACACCAAACCTGGCATGGTTTGAATGTTGTCATCAATGAGAGATTGAGGACACCTCAGGCCCTGAGATAAACTGTCTCTGGAAGGTAAACAACATGAACAGAAACTGCATCAGCTATGGCTCCCCAAATAAATTGTCTCCTCCTGCATCGAGAGTGCCTCGCTTTGACCTGCATTTAGTAGTGAAGTCCACCAAGGAAGGGTGACACCACACTGTCTTTTCATAGCAGCCTCTCCATCAGCATGGAATCCTGGCTGCTCAGACTAGTGAGCAGCTCACTCTTCCTTCCCGCAGCCCCACAGCGCTTGAGTGTTTTCTGCACTCCTCACTTTCCTGCTTGTGTGACAGTTCTGTCTGTGACTTCTGGTACGAGGGAGGGAGCAATGTGACGAATCTAAATGTCACTTCCCACTCCAGCCAGAAGCGTGTTTGGAACCTATGGAGGGGCAAAGTGTCCTAGGACACATCGTGCATGCACAGCTGGTCTGCAGTCTGCCATCTCCCTGGCTGCTGACACCCCAGACACTGATGTGACATGATTCCAGGTACATTTGGGTTGGCGGGCAACTCATTTTTTTGCCTCACAGGCACTGACAGTGGCACCTAGGCACAATGTAGGCTAAGAGCCAGAGCACTGTGTACCGTACCATGTGAAGGTGCTCTCCTTAAGTGGTGCTGCCTTCCTGTTATTCATCAGAGGTGCAGAGGTGAAGCAGGTACTGGCTCCAGGTAAGGCTGTTTTTGCCATCTTTCTAGAGCGGGAGTATTGCAAGTTAGCATTTGTTTGCTCGCTGTATAGGCTGGCGGTTTTCCCACAGAAGGGAAGAAAAAGGTTTTGAAGAGTTGTTCGCTGTGTGTTGTTGTGCTGTAGTTCGTGTTTTTACAGTGCATGCTTTGCAGCTGTGCAGTCCATGGTCTGGTGCCAGCGCTATCTTAGGTCAGTCAGTATGTCATCTGGATTGCATGGGGCACTGGAAGGGCTGGCTGGTGCCTGAATTTTCCCCCAATATATTAATAAGGTCAGCCATGTGTCACTTCTGCTGTCATACGGTAAGGAAGTCAGGAATCTGGCTTCAGAGGCTCATGAGACTATATGTGTACAGTTTGGGCACATTCAGGAAGAATATATTTCATCTGTTTTGCCTGCAACTTGTCTTGGTCCCAGAAAAGATTGGCTTCCATGATAAGTGTATTAAAACTAAATCTTGGTCTTTCTGGCACAGGTTTTTTCCTGCTTTGGAACTGAAAATGCAATCAAGATTTTGTTGATTTAGTTTTGAAATAGGGAATAGAGTAACAACTTTAACTTTTGTTTGCTGTTTGAGGTTAGTGGTTTGTAACATCTGACATTTAATTGTGTGATTAACAAGACTAGCACAGAAGGACAGCGCTGAGAAACCAGGAGCAGGGATCAGCAAACATCCAGCTATACAGAGGTGGTAAATAAAGAGAAACCTGCTGGGGTTTGGGTTTGCTCAAGCTGCAATGAGACAGGTACAAAGAAACTTAATAGCCAAAATTACTCAAAGCTGTTGAGAAAGGGGCCTGGTGATCAGTAAGGTGAATATTTGAGTAATACTAATGTTAATTGTCCAGATCTAAGGCATGTTTGTTTTAATAAAAAACTTCACTGGGAGAAAAAAGAAAAGAAAAGAAAAGAAAAGAAAAGAAAAGAAAAGAAAAGAAAAGAAAAGAAAAGAAAAGAAAAGAAAAGAAAAGAAAAGAAACATAAGTGGAGGAGAAATTGTAATCTGTGGTGGTTTTATGAATTCTTTAGAAGATAACAGGCCTTGGCATGCTTGAGTACATGGAAAGGCTTTCAAGGGTTGTCACTGTCAGCCATATCAGTGGATGAAGACAGGAAATTTTGTTTGCATTTGACACTAATGAAAAAAACAGGTTCTTAGTCTTCAAGTCTGTTTGGGTTTAGATTTCTCTTATTTTCATTTTACCACGTGTGCTTATTGCTCCTACATGGTGAATGGTCTTAGCTTTAGTTTGTGGTTTTGTTTGGGTCTTTTGGTTTGTTTTTTTTTACCTTCCCCTAGGGTAGCAGGGTCATCTAGTTATGGTCCTTTGAAACTTGAGGGACACACAAGCTCTATTAGGCTATTATTGGGAACACATAAGCTATAAGTGTGGGAGAGGTCAGAGGAATACACAGTTGTTGGTGTAGTAATAGAACTTGTTTCTTAAGTTGGAAATATTAGCAGGGATCCAGAGTGGGGAGAAATTAATGGGTGACATGAGCACGTCAGCCTTGAGATTCTGCACTCTTTTAGTTGCAGACTGGAGACATAATTGTAACACTTGAAGAAATATGTAATTAACAGGAAACTTCTTTGTGGACCAATATCCCAACAGTGACAGAGGCCAGTAAATAAAGAGGGTAAGAACAATAGCTGATAATCTCATGAAAGTGGTCCTTTAGGTTTTAGTGCTTTGTAGGCTGGAGACTCATTGAGTCAGAGGGGGTGTCTTTGAATTAGGGAGCTGCAAATGGATTTTTCTTCTTTGTGTTTAGCAGTTGCTTTCTCTAGATAAAATATTTTTCATGTTTTAAGACTTATTTTAGCATTACAAATCATAGAAGGTTGAGAAATAGGGAGTGGTAGATGGACAAATGAGTGATGGACATGTATACTACATGGACTGTATCCCTGCCATAGTGGAGAATTTCATTAATACGTGATTAGCTGTCCTTAGTGTGTGCCTGTGTTATAAAAGGCTGCTGGAAAACATGCATGAAATGGAACAAAATGGCAACCAGCAAAGAGAGTGAACTGTATACCCTTCCCTGTAGCTGCAGAGAGATGAAAATCATACATATGAAACAGAGGGAATGTCAAGTCATTTAAAAGAAGAGATAAAAAGGAATCATAAGTCTTCAGGGCCAGGCTGAGACATTCTTATATGAAGTATCTGAGCTTAAAGATGCTGTGAAATAATTACTTCACCGTTATATTTTTAGACCCCATCACTTTTTCACGTACCCTCCTGGAGTCACTGTGACTAAGGCAGAAAAAAATGCCGCTCAATGAGAAAAAGGGTGGCTGGAGTTAACAGAGATCTCTCCGCACCCTTCACCTTGAAGGACTTTCCTCTGTCTCTGTGAGTAATGATGTGTGTATTTGGCCATGATGAGCACAGGGAAATTCTCCATATTGGAATTATGTTAATTTCATAGACACAGTGGGTCCTGAACTACAAATAGGAGGACTGCAGGCATAGCCAACAGAAATGAGGCATGGATTGAAAAGTCGTGACGAATTATTTTCAGAGTCATGGAGTTCTACGAAAATAACAAAGAGAAATGTCATCACTTGCAACATACCCTTCTGAAAGGAAAACATGTTACATAAAAGAAAGAGTATCCACTCAGAATTGTGTCAAGTCTTTGAAAACGTGGTGGTACCCATGAATATGGCTAGCATAGCCATTTTTGTTGTGCATTTCACATGTTATTAATTTCCATCCAGTTAGAAGCAATTACATTAATGGAAATATAATGCTTTTTGTATATCACCAGGATGTCAGGAATTTAATGTAAAGCAAACACTGGAGACAGAAAATAAAGGGTGAATGGGAAGCAAACACTGGAGACACTAGGATAGAAAATAAAGGGCCTTCAGTTCATTGCTGAAAAAGCCCTATGCAGATTCAGCACTGATACAATGTTCTGAGAGTCAGATGTAGCCAGCTTCTAGAAAAACACACGTTTCCTTCTGGTCTAACGTGAACAATTAGGCATGATTTTCCTCATGCTTCATAGCATGTAAGACAAATACTACCCTAAGGCCATGAAACTGACCCAAGAATTCTTATGTTTATCAGACGGTTCTCAGTATATCGAATGCAGGAATGCAATCTCAGAAGTAAAAAGAAATGGTCAGCACGGCCTTAACATCCGTGCGCAGAGGCCGAAAGACCACCACGTCCCTGCGCAGTAGCACTGTCACACCATCAGGGGAAAAAAAAAGTTTCTGCGTTCTCGCCACGACCAGAAGAGAAGAAGCCGGGAAAAGCGGTTCGGGGGAACCGAGGGGCAGAGNTACACGGAGCACGCCAAGAGGAAGACGGTCACGGCCATGGACGTGGTCTACGCCCTTAAGCGCCAGGGTCGCACTCTCTACGGCTTCGGCGGCTAAAAACTTGCGCTCCCTTCGGACCACCGCGACAAAAACCCAAAGGCTCTTCTAAGAGCCACCCACTTGTTCCTTTAAAAGAGCTGTGTTGCTGTGTTTTCAGAATTGGTTATTGCTGTTTTTGTTTCTGATTTTCCTCCCCTAAATACTGCAGCTATTTTCCCTCCCGCTTCGGCTATGTCGGGCCGCTGTTCGGCGGCCTTTCGGGGGTGGAAAAAAACCTAACAGAAAGCACGCAGGCCAAGGAACTAAATTACTTTTCTGTTTCTTGGGAAAACATAAAAGCTGCGATGTGTGTAAGCTTCTCCACAAGCCGCCGCAGCACCTTTTCCTTATTCCCGCTCCTGTCAGAAAGCGGGAACTGGACAACTGTAGGGACGACAGTAACGCTGTGGAGCAAACTTCGCCCTACCGGGCGGCGCTGCCGCCCGCGGTAGCGCGGGCCCGTATCCGGGAAGGGTTAAGCGCCCGCGCGATTTCCAAAAGCCCGCGCAGGCGACGATTGGCTCCGCGCCGTCCCGCGCTCCTCCCAGCACAGCATTTCCCCGTACGCCAGGAACTCCCGTGTCCCGACCGATCCCCGCACACGACGAAAACGCAAATAGTCCGGCCGCTCCTGAACTCTCCAGCAGAGCCGGCCCGGGCTGGCTACAGCAAAGGCACTCCAAACCACACACGCACCCCTAAGACTAACCCAGGCGCCCTGCCCTTCCCTCCTCCCCGGCGCCCGCTCCGCAGCATTTCAAGCTCTTTCTCGAGGCTGTGGGTGGCTCTGAAAAGAGCCTTTGGGTTTCGCTTCTGGGCTCGGGACGCTTCCCCCGCCCGGTTTACTTGCTCTTGGCTTTGTGACTCTCAGTCTTCTTGGGCAGCAG
>VZTG01009632.1:334960-360401 GCA_013397845.1 Melanocharis versteri | reverse complement strand
CCTCCCCTAATTACTTCAAAATATAGATAATTAGCAATTCAGCCCGTTCACTTGCTTCTATAACAATAATAGCTTCTGTGTGGTGCCTTCCAGGAACGCATGCTGGGTAAGATTTCTTGTCATTGCTTTATTTACACTTGCTTTTTGCCATGCTTTTCAACTTTGCCGTTTACCTGGCTTATTCTTATTAAAGAGTTTGAAATGTCATTTTGGTTGCTTCACCTCCAATAGTAATGCTTCTTAATATTTAAAAATTTGTTTACTTACTTTTTTTAAAAATTGATGTAGTTGTCTTTCTCTTACAACTTCTTTTCCCCTCATTTTGTGTCTTGGTGAAATGCTCTTATCTGCAAGATAAACGAACAAATTTTCCTGTTTCTACTACTATATATTTTAGAATCACATCTTTGAGCAATTCCTCCTGAAGACCTGTTGGCTGCTTTCTGGCTTTGACTTCTTTTGGAGAAATTGTAACCTGTTGGGCCTTAATTATAATGACTCCAAGATTCTCCAGCTGCCTTGGATTTTACTATTTCCTCTTGCTATATTTCTTCCACTACTCCACCTCTTCTTTGCCTCCAACTCTTCTGCTCTTCTTCTGATGACCGGAATTAAAACTTTCACTAGCAGAAATTATGGTGTGCAGCTGTGCACACCATTTGCTGATTCCAGATTCTTTCCCTCTGTTTATGCTTTCCATGCAGATTGTTGCTGCCACTGGAAAAACAAATTAAATGAAGCTGGCACCCAGCTCACTGGTGAGACTGGCCGTAAACAAGCTGGGGAATGTTGGAGCGGGGAGATGGCCCAAAGAAACTGAAATCAAATAAAAAGCCCAGCTGCAAAGAACCATTTAGCACGAATGCCTCGAAAGTATCCTGAAGGTGAGGTGTCCCAAAGGGGGATGGCTGTGGGTTGGTTTTTATTGAGTTTAATAAGCTTTGGTGTCTTTCTCCAGGTTGGGGAGGTAGGAGGTTGACTTGGAGGCCCTGAGAAGGATTTCTAGTAAAGGACTGATTTCCATCCTCCTATTCTCAGCGAACTGCTTTGCTTGCTGGTTAGTTAATGAGTATGTAGAGTAAGGGGAAACATTCCCTGCTTTGTGTTAACATCCACATGTGGGTCTGCTGAGATATTTCAAGTCTGGAACCTGACTGGCAAAATGTTGGGTACCTTCCAACGTGTGTCGCCAGCTGCATGTGAATATGCATCCCTGAAATGCTAGCACTTGGCAGCCATCAGGATCTGCAAATATTAAAGTATTCATTCTTGGACCTACCTATATGTTTATAACTTGCCTTCCCCAACTGTGTGTGAGAGTCCAAAACCAAAGAATCCCCAAATACCCTTTATGTGCTCCCTGGCTCTCACTCCCACACACACTCGTACGTGCATGTGCATGTATGCATAGTTATTAGTCAAAAATACATGCAGACAGACCCAAAAAACAGGCAGAAAGGAAAGCTGCCCTTGAAGGGACATCGCTCACAAGATGCAGTGTTTGCAGCTTTATTTTTGATTTGACAGCAGATATTTCACTTTTCTTCTTCTTTTGTAAGGTATTCTGAGCTGAAGAAGAAGTCACCAGGAACTCGTGGAGGGCAACAGGGTGGATTAAGGGCACATCAAAAACTTGGAGAGAGTCTATGGGACGAGAAGGAAGCTGCAGCGTAAAGAGGGGGGACTTCCAAAGGGAAGAAAAAAGCAGCTTGTATAGGTTTTTTGGGCTCTTATTCCAAATGAACTTGCAAACCTCTTCTCCTGTGGGTCCTTCCTGCCAAGTGATTTCAGCCATTGCAAGTGATGATTGCTGTGCATTCCTCTGTCGCAGAGGCAGCAGGCATGGCTGGAGAAACGTGGGATTTAACAGCTGGCCGGGGGAAGGGTGGAAAAAGCAGAAAATGACCCCCTACATTTGAAAGGTGTGATGTTTCTTGCTTGTCCCCCTTGCCCCCACAGCGCTTCCTTTCCTCCCTCCTACACACACATTAATAAAGCAAACGAGGATTTCAAGCTCTGCAGTTCTTGGAAATAGGCTGGAGAGCCGACGGCGCTGTAACCAGTGTGTGATTCTCCTTTTAGGAACGAGTCCCATGTGCTGTGTACAGCGCTGGGACCTCTCTGCCAGCTGGGGAAGAGGCAAAGTCTTAGCTCAAAGTTCCCTCAGTGCTGGGAAAAACAGTATTTCTGAAAGCAGATTGGTATTATATACGTAAGATGCAGTGTGAGTTTGTCTTTCGCAAAAGTTCCTTTTCAGCAGGGCACGGAGCTGGGAGACCCTGAGCAGGGCAGGACACTTCACAGTCAGGCTGAAGATGGTAAACACGTACAGGAGATAAAAGTTAGATGTTCTTTGGTGGGAAACCTGGTCAGAAGTCAAGCTTTTGATGTGGACACAAGCCTCATCTCCTGCCTTGCTTCTGCAGCCAGGGGCTCCGAATTCCAGTAAAGGCAGACTGGAGACACAGTCTCTTCTCTCACCCTTTCAGCCCCGCCGCCACCACCACCACCTCAAACAGGCTGGTGCATTGGAGGTCCTGCTTTCATCTGACTCGTTCTCCTTTTCTGTCACAGTGACCTCCAGTGGTTCTCTTCATTTATGTCCTTCGTGCTGTGTCCCTCTAAAAAACTGGGCTAATTTTTTCCCTTTTTTCTTTTCTTTTCTTTTTTTTTTTAAACATCCACAGAGCAAAACGTGTTGAAGGGAAGAAATCAGAACGCATCAGTCTTTTAATGAGATTGTTATTGTTGCTTGTGTGGGCACTGGATTCCTCCCCACTGAACATGAAGGAAAGGCATGCATCTGTGAGACTGGTGAAATAATTAACTGGTGAAACAGAACCATTATTTGTGACTATTAAATGAATGAGTAAAACTGTTCTCAGATCTGCCAAAATGTTCACATAGAAAAATCAGACTGCTCAAGGGCAGGGAGGGGGTGAGAGGCTTGGAAAAACTGATTTGCTGAAGTTTGAAGCAGGTCAGGGAAGACTGGGGGAGGAGAAGGGACTAACTTCATCTCTGAGGTGGTCCCACTTTCAAGAACTTTGTGAGCCCTCTTTCTGGAAGTGGTTCTCTTTATACATTCAGACTTGGCTGGCAGCAGTCACCTTGCTTGGCCTTCCCTTATTTAAAGAAACAGCTGCATATGTCAGTGTTTTTGTTGCTCTTACTTTGTACCTTGTGCCAGCAGCTCTGGAGTTATAAGCCTGCTCACCTTATATGTACAGCTTATAAATCTGTACTCTGCAGAGGGCTGATGGGACAGCCCTGGAGGACGGGGATGAAAGGGGAGGGCATCAGAGGCTAAGACTGAGACACCTCTGTAGGCAAAGAAAAGACAGATCACCACAGACTGGAAGAGAAATTGTGTTGAAAATGAGTCAAATGCTGTCAAACTCAGAGGGGTCCTTGGAGGTATTTTTTATGGAGGCAAAACTACCAGTGAACCCAAGGGAAGATTTGCATGACTGAGGGCCCTTGAATACTGCCCTAGAGCCTCCTGTCCATGCCCCATAACAGTATCAAAAAACAGAAGTCTGGGTGTTTAAAGAAAATCCTCACAAACGAATTTATTGTCTACTGTATCGGGGGAAATTTACACATCGATTCCCCAGCTTGGAAATGCTTGACGTGTTCACTTTTGCTTGAGCTTGTGTGTCTCATCTGCTGTGACCTTCCTGATTCTTGAAAGCCCTGTCTAGTGGCAGAAGGGTAAATCCTGGTGAAATGAGGGGTGAGTCCCGAGAATCCAATGTGAGATCAACATCTGGTTTCTGGGCTAACTACTTTTTTGAGATGGATGAAGAGCCTGCCCTGAGACGAGCTTCCCAGGAAAATGGTCACAGCACCAAGCCTGACAGAGCTCAAGGGACATTTGGACAACACTCTCAGGCACAGGGTGTGACACTTGGGGATGGTGCTCTGCAGGGCCAGGAGTAGGGTTTGCTGATCCTTATGGCTCCACCCTTCCAGCTCAGGATATTCTGTCATTCTGTGATTCTGAGGTTCTGTGATTCTGGGATCGATTCTGTGGATCTGGGATTCCGTGATTCTCTGATGATTCTGGGATTCTGTGGTTCTGTGATTTTGTAATTCTGGGATTCTGGGATGATTCTGGGATTCTGCGGTTCTGTGATTCGGTGGTTCTGTGACTCTGGGATTCTGCGATTCTGTGGTTCTTTGATTCTGTGGTTCTCTGACTCTGTGGTCCTGTGGTTCTGTGACTTGGTGGTTCTGTGATTCTTTGGTTCTGTGACTCTGGGATTCTGTGGTTCTGTGATTTTGTAATTCTGGGATTCTTTGGGTCTGTGGTTCTCTGATTCCATGGATCTGTGATTCTGTGACTGTGTTTTGTGATGACTCTATGGTTCTGTGACTCTGTGACTCTGTGATTCTGTGATTCTGTGACTCTGTGAGTCGGTGGCTCCGTGGCTCTGTGATTCTGTGGCTCTGTGGCTCTGTGATTCTGTAATTCTATGGCTCTGTGGCTCTGTGATTCTGTGGCTCTGTGGCTCTGTGATTCTGTGACTCTGTGGCTCTGTGATTCTGTGGCTCTGTGATTCTGTGACTCTGTGGCACTGTGACTCTCTGGCTCCGTGACTCTGTGGCTCCGTGGCTCCGTGGCTCTGTGATTCTGTGGCTCTGTGGCTCTGTGATTCTGTAATTCTATGGCTCTGTGGCTCTGTGATTCTGTGGCTCTGTGGCTCTGTGATTCTGTGACTCTGTGGCTCTGTGATTCTGTGGCTCTGTGATTCTGTGACTCTGTGGCACTGTGACTCTCTGGCTCCGTGACTCTGTGGCTCCGTGGCTCCGTGGCTCTGTGATTCTGTGGCTNCCTCTGTGATTCTGTGGTTCTATGGCTCTGTGGCTCTGTGATTCTGTGGCTCTGTGATTCTGTGGCTCCGTGGCTCTGTGGCCCTGTGATTCTGTGGCTCCGTGGCTCTGTGAGCCTCCCCCCGCTCAGGAGGCAGCCGGTGCGCGGTGAGCACATCCCGCAGAGCCCGAGGCCGTGTGCTGGGCCCGGGATAGCTCCTGCTAACATCAACAAAAGCTCTGCAGGGTGTTTACAGAGCACCCAGAGCAGCATTCTTTTCTCGGTACCTAACAGACCCTGCATATTCCACCGCGGATTGTTCCATGTAATCCCACCTGGGCTCTGACAAATCAGACCACTGATCTTTCAGGCAGCTTGCCATTGTGCTGCCTTTCCTCTTCATCTGCTAAAATCACCTGGGATGAGCCACACATTCTCCTGAGGTCTTTTGTTCCCAGTGTTTTCATTAGATGCTTGGCCATGGTTTTCGTTATGCATGCATATGCTCTTACTACAATGCTGTTTAAATCATAACACGCACAGCAAAATGTTCATGTGAGTGTGTTCTAAATTTACTGGTGATTTTCGACCGTAAGACTGCTACGTCTGTCTCTGTTGGTCTCTGGCTGCTGGCTTTTTTTAGAAGTGTAACTATTAATGGTCCCAGTGGGTTGATCTTTGTCTGATAAAAATGTCTCTTAAATGGATTAAATATAAGTGATGAATCAACTGTTGCTAGAGCTGCTCTTAACTCTAAGTATTTACCCCATGCCATCTTATCATTTTCTGAGCAACTCAAATGCAGTCATAGTGATTGTGATATATTTATTTAAAATTTTCATTCTTGTGCCAATAATGAGCCTCTAAAACTGAGAAAAGCTGAGAGTTCTGGATCTGCTTAGCCCTGTGGAGCCCTGATGTAAGAGTAAGTACAATGCAAAAATAAAAGTCAAAATCAGTGGATGTCAGCTGCATTTCATTAATGTGGATATCATTTTCTGTATCTTATTTCATGATCTGGTGTTTCAGATATAAACAAATCTACTCCGTCCCGTAAAGAACTTCCTGTAGCCGTTGCACAACATCCAGGCTGCTTGAGAAGAGGCCTTTTAAAGAACAGCTTCTCTGTGTCTTTCACACTCAGAAATCCCAAACTTTTGTCAAGTTTTTATAGCGATGCCAATTCCTCCCAGAAATCACTTGGAACTGTGTATCCTTCCCCTGGCTGTGGGTGACTCTGTCCTGTGCTGCCTGCTTGTCCCAGGAGATGAGCCCACACATCCTCTCAGCCTCTGGTGGTGGCTCTGCCCCTGCTCTCACCTTCTTCTTCCCCCCTTCTCTGCAGAGTCTGTGCGTTGTCCTGGTTTCGCTGTGAGTGACTGGCAGAGTCTGTATCCAACGAACACCAGAGCCTCCCTGGGATCAGGGCGTTCAAGACTGAGCCCTCGTGCACGTGAGGAACCCTTCTGTGGTCCAGGAGATCGTGCAATCCTTGCTTATTTATGGGTAAGGAGTGATGTGGGATTCATATTGGTGTCTTGGACTCAAACTGCTCGAGGCTGTGCAGCAAGCCTGCCAACCCAAGGTGCATTTCTCAGGATATTTGGGGAGTTACAAGGAGGCTTGTCCTTCATCTTTGGTGATCTCATGTGTGCAAGTGGAATGTCATCACTACACAATAAGAAGAAGACTCATCATTATCCCCAAAAGCATGATAAACCCATTTTATCTTACAAAAAATTTATTAAGCCTATGTGCTTTCCTGGTAAATCTCTCTTGGTTGTTATTGGAACAGAAACTGGAGCGATGCAAAAGGTAGAAAGGAAAAGAATCTATTTACAGACAATTCTTGCCTGCTGGCATTGGAAACTGTAGACATCTTAGAGTGGGTACAGCAAAGCCCTAAATCTTCCCTGTTTTGTCTCAGAATTCCAAAAGGAGACTGGCCTAAAAGCCTGACTGAGGAATTGGCTACTAAAGCCCCAGTTCTCACGTGGATGGGCCACCACCCCAGTGATTCCTGGCCTGGATGAGAGGAGCCACAGGGCTGTTCTTGTTTCACACTGGGGGCTGATCTGATTGCAGGCCTGAACCACTGACAGAATGTTACACAGACACTTGTCTTCTTACCGGGAAAAGGTTTGGTCTTGTTTGGATCAGTTTAGCCGCACTCAGTGCTTGTGTGTTTCCACTGCCTTTCAGCAAGTAGACGGTGAGAGAGGGCAAGAACAAGTTTATGAAAACGGGTGAAGTGTCCAACAGTGTGAAAACTTGAGCTGGATCAGAGTAAATCTTCTTCACTCCTCCAGTGCAGTGACAAGATGGGAAAAACAGATACACACCAGAAAACTCAGGTGATGAGGTGGGATTCTTTGGCCTTTTGCTGTGCCCTAGCTTTCTGCTCGAGTGACCCAGACCTTGTAAAATGTATTTCCAACAACAGAAATCCACACAAATCCCTTCTGCCTTTAACATGTTTGTACATGCACGGCCACAGCAAAAAAGGTGGTTCCAGTACATAAGGAAGGATTTTCCCTAGTGATTATGTAGGGATTTCCTGGAAGTTCCACTGAAGAAAAAAAAATCCCTTCAGATTTTCAGAAGGTTTTCTTAAGGGAGCTTGGTCCACAATATGCAGAGTGGCCTTAAACATGCTCTCTGAAGTCCAAGCCTGTACTTTAGCACAGCAGTGAGCTCATGAATGTGCAGAGGATGCTCACCTGCCCTGTCAGAGAGCAGAATCCAGCTTTTGGAAAAGGATGGTCCATGGCATATGCATTGCAAACCACTCTGCTGGATCACTCACACATCTGGAAAGAAAGGCACGGAGAGGGTTAGATCATAGGCATTTTCCACAGCAAATTAGTTAGCGTTAACTGCAGGAAAAAATTATTTGTGAGGAGAACAGTCCAGGAAACCAATTAAAAAAGTGGACTCGAGGGGGTATATATTCAGAGAACTGTGTGGGAAGCTGTGTGCATAGCTTCCACTGAAGCCAGTGCCCAGAGAGGCATCCTGGGGGATGGATGAGCCATGAGAAAATGTCTTTAAGCATGGTCACCTTTATCTGGGTGAATATGAAATCTATCACTTATTACGTGATAACTGTGTTCATCGCCTGGTAAAAAAACTGGGATAAGCAACCACGGGAAAAAAAATCCAACAGGCCAGACCAAACCAAACCAAAACTACCACCACCAAAATCAACCAACCAACCAACCAATTCAGTGAGGGGGAGGAGGGCAGGCTACACATCGATGCTTTGCATTTCTGCCCCAGGCTTTCCACACAGCTCACAAACCTTCAGAAAAGTGGGCAAATCTGACTCCATTTTCAATAATAACTGGGATAAAGCAATTAAGTGACTCTGCCAAGGAGTCCCAGTGCTCCCCCCATTAAAACTGGGGATGAATGCATGTGCCTCTTTCCCTGCTTGTTCTTGAATCTATTAGCAGAAACTGGCAGTGGTTTCAGTAGAGGACAAAATGTACTTTTTAGTGACTTTTTTGCTGACATGACCCAACTCTTCATGCTGATGGTTCCCATTTTATTTTGGGAGGTGTCGTGTTGTGGTCCTTAAAAGGTAGCTTGTGCTTCCTCTAGTAGTATCTATTCTGTAAATAAATAAAAAGCCCCTCAGACTCCGCAGAAACTCTCATAGCCCTTTTTCTCTGCAGTAAATCATGACCAAATAACAAAATGTTTCAAACTTTCTAAGGCTGTAAGTAAATACAGCCAGCATTCCCTTACTTTCTGAATTACTGCAAGAAAGCCAAGTTCTCTGTGGTGGCTCAGCAGATCAAGGGCACTTGCTCTAAGTGAACACGCGCGATCACCGCACTGTGGCTGCGTTGTGTTGGGATACTGCTGTCCACAGGTTGGGGTGGGGAATGCTTCAAACCAAGCCAAGCAGTTCCTGTGCCTGAAATGCCTTCCTTGAGAGCACAGAGCTGCTCCAGAGGACAGGCATAAACCACGCTGGTTGTTTTTTGTGCGTCTCAAAGGCCAGATAAATGTCTGTGTTTACAAAGGGCCACGAAATAAACTCTGTGAGAGGACCTCTGCTGTTGGATGAGCTCCCCGTGCAGAGCGCACGGAGCCTGGAAAGGTCTGTGATGGAGGTCCAGCACAGGGGAGCTGCTGGGAAGAGCTGTCATCGTTTGATGTCTCTTAACCGCTTTTAAGCTCTGTAGTAAACACGGTGACTGCTGTAAAACCAGAGCGGCGGTGGGGTGCCAAATCTATGCTCCCCTCGGAGGTCTGGGGCAGGAACAAAGTTTCTGACTGTGCTGGTTGGGTCTGGGAGGCAGGACTGCTGCTCAGGGCACTTCTGAGGGAGGCCACCGTCTCCTGGTGTGACACTCTGGCCTCATTTCTTTGTAATCTTGACTCGCGTTTGACCTCTCAAGCTGAAACCTTATAAGCTGCCTTTCAGAAGATTTCAGCCAAAGTGGTCGTGCCATTTTCAAACGTAAACCAAGAAAAACCAATTGTTTTGCCCATAGTAAAAATCCCTTGGAATTTCTTCTGAGAAGCCCTAGCACTTCTATGGCTCACAGAGGAAAAAATGGAAATTTGGAAGTGCATCCTCTGCATTGTGAATGCTCTTTTATCACCTTGAGGAACATCTGGGCATGTTGTAACCCTCTGAAAAATCACACTTATTTAATGAAATCTCCTTTATCAGCAAAAGCCTTCATCATGGTTCAGCTCCTGCGCATAAGTGGGCTTTCTGTGCACATCCCACCACCCTCCAGGAGTGCAGACCCTGCCCTCTGGGCAGGTTCATGCTCAGAGATGATGAAGGCAAAGGACGACTTTCTCCTGCTTAGCCAGGGGCTTGGGAAAAGGCACTGGGATAAGGTGGTGTAAAGCAAGGTGAGGAGGAAGCTGTCCCACTCTGTTCTGGCTGCTTTTCCTGCTGGGAGGTGGGCAGAGAGCAGGAGGAAGCTGGTGGGGATGCTGAGGGGAGAGCACAACCCACCAGCAGAAAAGCTGGCATGAAGGGCTTGGAGAAACACAAGATCAGTGGCTGTGAGGCAGGATGTGGAGAAAGGACTTGCTGAGACAAGAGGCTGGTGAAGGAAGGTGCTATGCGTGAGGTGAGGTTTGGGATTAGCTGGGAATAGGGAGAGCAAGAGAAACAGAGCTGAAAGGACATGGATACAAGAGTGCAGCCTTCCTAGAGCTCATATAGTAAAACATGAAATATTGAAGTTCGAGCACCATTTCTTTTCTCCTCCAACATTTGGTGTCATGGACATCAGAAAACACCAGGATAAGTCCTGATTCTGAAGTCCTGAGCCCTGCAGGGGTCTTTGAGACTAGTTAAACCTTTAGGGTTGAACTGTCTGAGAAACTGAAATCTCTGGGAGATTTCACCCCCCAACTCAAGAAAGGCAAAGCTGCTCTAGTCTGTCTCAGAAATAGGGATCTTCAGGATTTATTTTCCTGCAAAGCTGAGAGCTCAAAAGAACTTGCATTCAGCTTCATGGAGTCTGCAGCAGCGACTTTCAAACCAGAGTCTGTGAAGCACAGGACGCACAGACAGATTTTGTAAGGCCTGTGCAAAGGTCTTCCAGAAAAACAGAAAAACTTTTGCTTAAACTCTCTACAATCACAGTTTTTACCTATAGGAAACAAGGAAAAAAATTACAAGTCCTTAATGGACAGTGGAAGCATACGGGGAAGACCAGAGACATTTCAAAATCATTTTTCCTCTTATGAGGAGGCCAGTTCTGTGGAGCCAAGGTCAAGTATTTGGGGTTTTGGTTTGGTTTATGCTCTTTGGGCCCCTGTCTGCCAAGGCTCATCCTTTCTGATGAAGATAAATTGCCTCTGCCCACCAGAGCTTTCAGTTTTAGTTCCAGCTGGGATATGCTGGTAATCCTGAGATACAAAATTGTTTTCTGAATATACTGCAGTTAACTTCAGTTGTATAAATCCAAGCATTAGCTGGATACTATAAATAGGCAGGATGTGCAAGGAGGCCAAGTCGAGAATGTGCAGAAACCATGCCTTTTTTCCTTAGTGCTGTGCTTCATCATGTATAATATTTTTCATCTGAAAAGGAAACAGCATGCACGTGCTTTGTGGCTGTTGTAATTAACTGGACATAATGAAGCGCTGAATTTCACACTTCTGAGAAGTAGATTGGGAAGGATGGGTAATTTTTTCTCAAGTTTTCCTGCTTTCAGTACTTTCTTGGAGGTAGTTTTCTGCGAGATTGGGTAGGGAGCAGAAATGCATCTGGTTTATATTATATGATGGCTGTACTTTGGCAATGGGAAAAGATGGCACTTAAAAAAAAGGAAAGAAGAATAAAAAAGAAAAGTTTGGCAACTACAGAACAGAGCAACAATTACAAGAACTATCTTAAAATTCCCAGGGTTTATAATTTCTTTTTCCATGCTTGCATTTTTCTGATGTTGCTGGTGTTAAAGGAGTGGGACAGAGGAAATTCGGTTGGATTTTGCAAAGTTCAGATACCTCTGTGAAACAAACCCCTTTATTCAGGTTGCCCCCACAGCAGCTGCTGTGATTTGCACGCAAAAGGGATAAGAAGCAAGAAAAAGTGATGGACCATAATTTTTTTTTCTCGTGTTTTCTTCAGCCAGCAGACATGAATTCTTCAAGGGAGTCTCTCTCTTAGCTGGTCTCATCTGTGGAGATGAGGCAGGAGCAGGATTAATGCGGATGGTTTTGGAAACAGAGCCATGTGAGGCATCTTTGTGGCAGGAGAGGGGAAAAGTTATCCCAGCAATGCAAGAGCACCTCGTGATGTGTCCCCGGTGCAGTTTACAGTTTTTCTTCCCTTTGTATATTCACCCAGCAAACAGGTTTTGCCCCCCTCACAGAAAAGCACGAAGAACTGAGGCTCTACTCGTGTTGTGGCCATTTGCACCTCAGGGCAGAGGCGTGGGGAGCCCAGGACACCGAGGGGGTGATGCCTCCCCTGGGGCTGCTTTTCACACTCTCCAGTCTGGAGAGGGCAGGGGCTCAGCCCCTGCAGGGCTGGGGCCTGGGCAGGTTGGGAATCTGCTTCCCCTGCAGTGGGGTCTGAGCTCTGGGGCTGTTTTTACCCCCAGGTTGTTCAGCAACTGGGCTGACTTGAAATAGATCGCTGGAACAAAACACGTTCTGAGTGATTTTTAAGTAAAAGCTAATGTGAAAATGTGGGAGTTTGGACCAATTTGGACCACATTAAATTTAAAACAGTTTTCAAATGTAGTAAATATTAATAAAAAAAAAAGTGTTCCTGCTCTTGAAATTCCTAAAGAACACATTTTTCCTTCTGAGCCATGATTTAATTAGATTATATTTTATTAGACATTCTTTACAAATTTTAAAATACTGCTATTATACATGCACAAAGGAAAATCAGTTTGAACAATTGTATGTAGGCATCCATTGAAATCAACCACAAAACAGGGACATTTTATGTCAGTTATCAATGTACTCAATATGTATATCTAAAGTGCATTATGTTACAAAAAATATAGAAAGTCAGCAGCACCAAGATACGTTCACAAAATAAATACACCAGTCAACAAAATAAATTATGGTAAATGTGACAATAATAATTGTCTTNAAAAAAAGAAAAAAAGAGGAAAATTCACAATAACCAAATGTGCAGTTCCAGAGAGCAATGAGGGGGAGGGGGGGGAGGAAGGTTTTATTCTGAGCATTTACAATATTTACAGGTAATAAATATTTTAATACTTTCCATATGTTCACTATTACAGAATACTGCAATATGTCTTCCAAAAATCTCTTGCTGAAAATGTCAGCGCCTCCTGCAAAGAAAAAAAAGGACAGGAAAAACAGAAAAATTAATTAATTTTCGCTTCAAATGTGTGGACATAAAATCACTGGAAAGAGTGCCACAGACTGTAACAGGTGTGCCTTGCTAGTAACCACTTGCAATAACAGGGCCTGTTTGACCATGTCACAGTTTTAGATATCTATTCAAGACCTCTGTCATGTTTTCCTCAATGCAACTCCTCCAGCAGTGTGATGACCTGCAGTCTGTCACACACTGTACCCTCAGAGGAATGGAAAGGGGCTTTAGTTTCATTTACAGCCTTATGCGAGAAGATTCCTGAGTGCTACAGGCAGAAGAATTGTATCATCCTGTGATAAAAATGTCAAGTGCTGATGAAGCAAAAAATACAGCTGGAGAAAAGCGAAATTAGTTTTGAGGATAGAGAAAAGGAAGTCCTTGTTAATGCCAGGCGATGCTGTGTTTTCTGCTGGGGTGTGATGCCATGTCCTGATTCAAACAGTGCCACGGGGCTCATTTGGTCTCTTTTCCCCACTGATAGACCACCCCTTAGGCAGGGGGCTGTGGTGTCTGTGAGTAAAGGCTGCTCAGGGCTTGAAGTGAGCAGACCCCTGGTAGCATCTCTTCGAGCTTGAGTGAGTGAAAAGGCTCTAATCCTGAAACTTTCCTGCTGGGAGCCAGAGATCTTGGTCCTGAAAGAAAGCAACCATCCCGTCCTGTTATCCTCCAGCTCCTGTGGCATTCAGCCCAGCTGGAGCCATCAGCTGCACCCAGTCCTGAGATCTGGGAGTTTCCTAAGGGATGCTGCAGCCTGGTGTGAGTTCTCTCCCCACGAGAACAAAGTAGAGCCTGCTCTCACCCTGTCCGTGGATTCCTTGAACTGTAACATGAAGTTGCTCAGAGGTGCTGCAGGAAATGCTGAAGGTTGGGCTTTTTCCCCTTCTGTCCCTGTGAGCAGCACATTTTTTTAGCGGTTCCCTGGGAAACACCTAAGGGTGGAATGTGGAGCTATAGGATGGGGTGGGATTCTCTCTGCTGCAGGACTGATCACCAGAGCTGGGGGTAACATTCCAGGTGGCAAAAGCGTGTGAGTGTGAGGCACAGCAAAACTCAGATCCTGGAGAGTTTAAGAGGGTTTTCTTAACGAGCATGTTGAAAGGGAGGCTACATTTGTCATTAGGGAGTTTACTCATTCAAAAGGTTTTTTTGGAAATTAGGTGAGAGCAACTTAATTGAATTGAAGTGGGACTATAGCTGGAATGTCCATGAGAAATAACTCTTTAAGTGCCTGGCATGGAAATGCTAGCATGAAGCTCGTTAATAATTAGCTAGCAATAATATTAGGGTCCATTTCAGGATATATTCCAACAGGTGTAACAATGGCACATAATTCATACAGCATGGCTCTGTGTGTGTGTGTGTGTCTGCACTACTCAGACCTATTTCTAAGAGAGTGACATTTTCAATTTAGCCTGGATTTTAGGCTTTGTTTTAAAGTTTAAGCTAAGCCACATATGGACAATGGGCTCTGTACTCATGATAACTTACAAGCTGTGTTCAGTGATTTGACCCCAGGTTTTGCAAGATTGGCTTCTTCCATGAGATACTCCTTGTAGTAAGTCAAAAGATCTAGAGATGACATGGTCTTTGTCTGGTTTTTTCCTGACCTAAACCCAAAGTTTTGTTTTCAAGATTGATTGGAGAGAATTGGCGTGAAGCTTTTAATCTGGGGTGCAGGGCACAGAAGAAGCACAGAGATACAGTGAAAATCATGCTTAAAGTTTACATCTTTTCCAGCCTACTGGGATAACTAAACACTCATGTAGTAGAAGTTTGTTAGGGCTAAACCACCAACATATTCTCTGTACTTGTGAAGTGAGAATTCCATTTTCCTTTTGTAATGTATTCTCTGTGTTTAATCATCCCCAGTTAACTATCTAAAATACAGGGGTTTTTTAGGAATCTGTGAGAAATGCAGCATTTGGCTGTTGGACTCCATAGTGAAGCTGAGAGCCTTCAGCCATCCAGCCACACTTCAAACCGAAAGGCTGAACTGGGAAAATCAACAGGGTTGTACCTGTAGCTCTTTTATATATCCCATTAGATAGACGCCAAAGACAGCATAGCAAGAAAAAGAAATAACGGTTGAAATGCCCTAGGATGTTTTTTTTCCTACATTCTAGATTTCTTTGTGCTCAAGAGAGGTGTTATTTACTGGCCAACACAGTCCCTTGACATCTGTTGAAACACCAGGCACCTCCTGAGCAGAATCCCGAAGTTTGCCTTTCCTAAGGTGCTGAGACAAACCAGTGTCTCTTACTTCCCTCCTACCTGCTACAGCCATGCCAACTGGTTTCGGTCTAGGATACCCTTGTTTGTGGTCTGGGACACCCTGGTTTATGGCCTGAGTGCCCAGCCCCAGTGTTGGTAACTCCTGTAGATGCCAGCACGAGCTGAGGTGATGGAGCACATTGCAAACTGTGGCCTGTAAAGCTTAACCCCAGGCTGGATTTCAGTCAATCCCACAGCTGGTGTCTCTTTCCAAGGGATTTACTGTGAGCATGTGGCACTTCTCTTATGTCTCTGTTCTGCCAAGGTGAAGGGGAGGAGGAGAGAAAAGGGTGGGGTTTTGCTGGTGAAATGCAAACATTCGAGGAGAACTGAGGAGTGGAGTCCTTGGCTTTGTCTGCAGGTTTGCAGATTTCCACTCAAGAGGAGATGACTGCAAGGGGACGAGTCACTTGGGACACCTAGGCTGATGTCTCCAGGCCACTGCCCTAAAAACCCTTCACTGTCATGCATGAGGGAAGCATGTCCCTCTCCAAGAGCAATGCTAAACATTTTTAAGCAGCGACGTAATTGTTTCACGAGCTGGCAAAAGGATGGAGCAGAATTAAAGAGTCCTAATGGCAGGGAAAATTTTATGGTGAAAGGCTGGTCTGCGTTGTCTGCAGATATTACCAAGAGAGAATTTTTCTGTGTTCTCCCCAAAGGTTAAACAGTAAAATGAAAAACTGTAAAGTAAGGGTAGGAAAGTTGCCAAAAAGGGGAGGTGTTGAGAGGAGGGAAAGAAAACTTCACCATTTTATAGATGCAAAGCCTTAAATAAAAGTCAAAGCTTTCAATCTGCTGAGGCCCAAGTGTGAGATCAAGATATGGTGTGAGATACACTACGGTTAAAGCAGGAAAGGAAATTTTAGTGGCTGCGATGTGCTTTCTTTTTGCAGAAATACCTTCACCTGCTGCTCGGCTTCAGGAAGCAGATTTTGGCAATAAGTTGTTTACATGAATTGTGCCTCACAGGAAAGAAAGGCTTTGTCCCCAGTGCAAAGTGAAAGGAGCACTTACCTGCAGAGAGCACCTTGAGACTGTGCCTGAAAAGCCACTGCCCAGTCATGAGTACAAAGATCTGCTTTTACTCCCACCTTGAGCGAGGCCTGGGCCTCTTACAGCAAGGAGTAACAATTTCAGCAAATACATGGCATGGTCTCCCCAAAAAATAAGGCAGAATTACCTTAAAGTGTGGTTGTGTGTAGTAACAGAGATGTCCAAGAGTGGGCTCTCGGTCACGGCGTCTCCATACATGCCGGGATTTAGCCAAGCTGAGCGGGTTCGCCTCTTTTTCTTCTCTTGCTCCTTACGTTTTCCAGGCTTCGCTTTCTTTTTCTTCCCTGACACCTTCAGGGGCTGCTCCTTGTAGGTCTGTGATTTGTTTGTCTCCTGAGTTAGGTATCTGCCCTCATCTTCGCTGCCAAACCGGACAGGGTAGTTCTTCGTGTTGGTGGCAGGTTTAGGGTTAGGTGACACCTCTGACGTTGCACGGATCTCTGCAGTGTTGACACCTTCGATTAAATTTTGAAGGAATATTCTTCTTCGTAAGTCTTGGATTGACTTGCCCTTGTCATGCAATAGCTGGTGCTCTGATACAGCCCGTTTGCTAAAGGAAGAGAAGAGAGGAGAGGGAAAAAATGTTTAGGATTTGGTTTTTGCCCAGTGCTTGGCAGAGCTCCTCTCTTCTCTGGCTGTGGTGGCCACAGTGACTGTGTACCAGGCTTGGAGACATCCAGTGAAGTCAGATTGCTGGAGCAAGTCCTGCTGCTTCCTCAGAGCAGCTGCTCCCAGCAGAGAAGGGAAAGACCTAAGCGGGTAATAATCCTCAGCTGACCGATCCCACACCACTGGACCTGGAGCTGGATTAGTCACTGCTCTGTTCTAGGAAAGCATCATGACTCTTAATATATCACACTTGAGGCAGCCAAAGCGGGAAGGCAGTTGTCAGAGATAGCAAAACTAAAGGGTCAGATAATGCAGCAAAGAGAGGGAAAACCCAGCATTTGTACTGGGGGAGGAAGCAGTGTTTATACAGCACCATTCTAGTGATTTTCTTCTGCTCAGTCATGTACTTCAGAAACGTAAACAAACACATAAAAGTGCACTTTACTCTGACATTTAAATAAGTGCAATTGCAGGAGCGTAAGGGAAAAATATTTTAATTTGGGTGCCTAAAACACAGGCACTTCAGTCCATAATGAGCTATCCAGGGAGGCAGCCTGAGCATCAGCAGAGATGAGCCTCAGCCATTCCTGTGGATTTATTGCTTGGTTACTTGTGTCTAATTATGGTTTTAGATGCCTTCCTAGCATTGCTTTAAGTGTGAACTTTTGGGGCCAGATTTCTTGTCTGCTGTGCCATTTGAGTTTTGTGCTAACCCTCTTCACTGGATCTTCCTCAAGAGCATCCTGGTTTGTTGGAGTGGTTTTTCCAGAGTTCATCCTGACCTTTTGGTACACTGAGCTCTGTCTTGTTTTCGAGGAACTGGGAGATGAGTGGCTATCTGTCTTTTAGAGATGTTGTACTGGCAAGGAATGTATTAAACGTCTGAGGAAAGAAGATACAAATGGCACCTGGATAATAAATAACCAGAGAAAATGTGATGAAATACATGAATTTTTCTTGAAGTGGAGTAGAAGCACAGCTGCGCTCTGAACCACAGACAGAGCACAAGCTGGGATTTTAGCTGTGTTCCCATGAATGCAATAATACAGTTTATCCTTCCAATTGCTCTACTCCAGCATGCAGAGTTTGGCTATGGAATCTCTCCTCTTGCATCAGAGTATGGCATGTGACTGGATTCTCACTGGCCAAAGAAATTCCACTCGCTGCCTTGCCTGTCCTGTAATCATCTGGTCAATTAGCAGAATAAGAAGTGGTTTCTGCATGTGGGTGAAGTGGAAGAAGACACATTGTTGTGAATGAATATTCCTTCCTTCCATCCCATCCCTCTTTTTCCTGCTATGTTACCAGGTTTCAAAATGCAAAATGTTTGGGAGTGTTCTGCAGTTTCTCTTTCTCAGTCCCTTCAGCCAAACTCTTTAGATTTATGACTTGATCAACAGTAGAGCTATTGGAAATTGGCAACTTCAAGTAGCACTGGCTTAAGAGCATCCCCTTCAATTTTTGACTTTGTAGGGCTGCACTTTATGAGTATTGGGTTCAAGTGATGGATTTAGGTGATACTACATCTCTATTGCTCAGTGCAAAATTCAAGCAGCAGTTTTCCCCCGTTCCACAAGGAGACTGGAAGATGACTGTCAAAATCTTGCTTAAAACCAGCTCTACATATACTGAGGTTTGTTAGTACACATGTAATCAAAAACTGTCTGTGTTTTAAGTGTCCCAAAATCAGTTTCGCGCTACTTCAGTCTCTAGGGCAAATATGTCATGCCCCTCTATGAAATGTCCCTAAGCAAAAATGCCGTGTGATAATCCTAAACTGATCCCATATCATGCCTTTCTCTTCAGTGCAGCTGTGACCATTAACACAAGCTCATGATCTCCCCCAGAAGAATGCTTTTGACCAAGAGCCATCTCCAATGCCCTTCTCATTAGAGTCAGTCTGATTGGCAAGCAGGCCAATAAAACCAGCACCCTGGGCTCCTCTGTGTGGCTGCCTCTGTGCTGCCCGTCAGGCTGTCCAGTGTGAGTCAGGTTACATTCTGAGCTTCAGTAGTCTACTTTCTCAGGAATTTTGCAAGGGAAATGCAGTTCTGCTTTCACTCTTCTAGTTCATAGAAAGTGTATGAAATCCCAGTGCTTTAGGGAGCCTAAACCAGTGTCTCATGTGATGAGCAAAGCTTTCCTACTGCCTCTTGTGAACTACCGAGCATAATTCCTTCTGTCACAGACAGCCTAAAGCTGCCTTAATCCTCTAATGTGTATTTGGTCAACTTCCCCACTGTGACAAAATCTTGACTCTCCAAAGCCTGTTATTAAAGTCCTCTTGATTGAAAACCTACTCCATTTTACAGAAATGAAACCTAAACATTTGGTTCCAGTGCACACAAGGCAGTCAGAGAGCATTACAAGATCTACATCTTGAGTGAGTATGCATTTCCAAAATAACGCAGGGATTGACGTGTGAGAGATTGGTGTGCCAAAGAGGGTGGGTTTCCCTTTAAATGTCTGTATGATATTTAGCATCAAGTCTGGCCCCAAATAACATTCTGCTATTCCAGATGATTGTATAGCATTACGTAGTGTTACATTTCACATGACTTTTATTACTCAGCCAGACTCAAGGATTACATTTTGCCTACCGGCTTCCTTTGTATGCTCTAGATCAAAAATCTCCTTGAAAAAAAGATGTGGTAGATACATATCTCTTTGACCTTCTGCCTCCTCCTGCTTCAGTTATTCAAACAACTCCTGTGTCTGTAAATCATGGAGAAAGACTTGCCCAAGAAGACTGATGTAAGAAGTGCTTCATAATGGAGATATCAACAATATCTCACCCACACACTCAGAGTAGGAAGGCAGTGGAGACTGGAATGATTGCATTCACATATTGGCTACGATATGAAAAAAATATTAGGCTGTTAGGGTTAAGATGACCCACTAGAGGTCCCTTCCATCCTTCTATAAAATGCACCTCTCATCCAAGGAAAAGGATCCTGTGCCCGAACCAAGAGCAGTAAATGCTAAGCTCACATGTGGCAGGCACTTCTGAGAGAGGGATGTTGATGGTTTGTACTTGACCAGAGCATCCAAACTAATTACTGGATCCAAGTACACCGTGTACATATGAGACTGAGTGTCTCATCATGGGGAGAGCAGCAGAAATTCATGACTTGTGACTATCCTGACTTCATGTACTTCCAGATAAGCTGCTCTTTTCAGGCGCATTCCTCCTTCTTTCTTTTTTCCTTGAGATACCTAGCATTTCTATAAGGCAACATTCTTCAAGCTACCACTTTCTATCTCAGAGAGCTGCTCTTATTTAGCTGTTGTTATCCTTGACTGTTCATGTTGGGTCTGATCCTAAATTCAGCAAAATAACTGGGGAGGATTCAGTCAGCTCTCTGGATTTTGCAAGACAGCGTGCCCTTGCCACTGACTCCAAAGGGAGGGAAATCTGCTCAACCTATCTCAGGCTTAGGGAAAATATTTTGAACAGATCTAGGGACATGATGCTGCGATGTCTGGACATGATGATAAAAATATGTAATTTCATTTTGAGGCATTACTGTGTTTCTCAGAAGTTCTTTAGCAGCTAAAGCACTCCTGTAACAAATAACATGTCTGGAAATCTTTTCTTGGGACAATTTGCTATTGCTTTCCATGGGAGATTTGCTTCAGCAAAGTCTGTAGAGCCAGGCCTATGTAATTTTGATTATTTTTGCATGTCTATAATAATGTGCTTCAGTATTTTCATCCATTACTGGTTTAAGCTTTCGACTGAGAAAAAAAAGATCTCAAAGCCTAAGTGAGTTATTAACCATTAACTCTAGGAATGGTTTGTGGTGATATTAAAACAGGACACATGTTTGAGTGTGGTGTCTGTGTTTGTGCTGTGCCCACAAACAAAACTACGTGAATGCCACTAACTGACAGCTGACGGGTTTCTTGTGTGTGCTTTACATGCCAGAGCAAAGAGGGAGCTGAGAAATGTGTTTTTGCTGGTTAGCTTACACTTTTCTTCCCCCCTGTCAGGACAGAATGGGGATGTTGGGAAGACCTCTAATCCTGTCCTCTAAAAACAAGTGTTAGAACTATGCTAACTTCAAAAAGAGAAAGATTATTTCTTGGCAAATCTAATTTTTTTCTTTGTAACCACCAGATTTGGCTTAGATCCAGCTCAGAGTTTCCTAGCCAAGAAAATAACAGCATCTAACTGCACTTCAATTATTTTCTTTTTTTATTTATTTTTGAAACTGAAGTTTGATTCCTCTATATAATATGGTCCCAAAAGAAAGAAATAGCCCAAGAACAGCTTTCAGGAGAACAAAGCAGTTAAACGTTAATGGACTGAGAAGAATACACTGTAACATCATGAGCAATGACATGTTCTACACGATTTGCTGTAGGAGATTTGTAACAGCTCTCTGCCTGGTGCCAAATTTCAGGTGTGTCTGAAGTCTCTTCACCTGGGGTATATTTTTTTTCTTTTGGGTGTTTGGGGATTTTTCATTATCACTATTATCATTATTATTATTATTATTATTATTATTATTATTATTATTATTATTAGTGTTATGTGTGTTGCTTAAATGGCAGAGGAAGTGCTGTTTGGAGATCTTGTCATTATGTATGTAATAAAACATTTACAAGGAAGCCCATCTGAAATTGTTTGCTGTGTCATGTTTCCCTGTAAGTTGTGATCGGATTTTCCAGCACTCTTTCTCCAACTTGGCTTCCTTTGGAACTGAATAACAATACAGCCCTCCCCAGTTCGACTGAGGTGTTTCTTCCTTAGGAAATCTGGTGCAAGTCCAGAGAAAGCCAGCGAGCTGGATGTGTGAGACAGCTGCTCCTGCACCAGCCCAGAGGTTTCTCCTGCACTTTGCGTACGGGTATTAGTATAAACCAGGCTGATTATTTTGGAAGGAGCAAAAAGGTCATTTCCTGAACAGTCTGTCTTAAGTTACACTATCATTTATCAAAAAATATGCCTCTGCCTCTAAGCAAGATACTGGACTCCCTTTGGATTTTTTTTCCCTGAAGTGGCAGAAATCCAAAGAAATAGTTCAGTACTTCAGTGTCATGATGGCCCTCACTTCTGAGTGTTTCCCCTACCCTTATCAATCTTGGCTCCACGCCAGAGCCGAGGAAATGTACGCTATTTAATGTGACACACAGCATTTGGATAAACCGGGATGCTCCCTGCGAGGGTCCCGGGCAGCAGCACAACAATCACCCAGCCGGGTGGGAAGAGAAGCCCCTCAGCTTTCACATCTCCTCCCTCAAAGCTTTGTAAGGTCAGACAGCTGCAAAGCGCCCTTTCCCTGCCCCAAATGCCTCTTCCTGGCCCTCAGGCACCGCCGGTGAGCACCTGGGGCAGGTAACCCGGAGCGGCCCCGTGCACAGCCGGCAGCGCTGCGGAGCGTCCCGGGCTGCCTCCCTCCCTCTCTCCCTCCTTCCCCACCCGCCCCGCCGCCGCAGCGAGGGAGAATGAAGGGAGAGAAAAAAGGAAAAAGGGAAACTCACAGTCTGCGGCTGATCCCCTCCACTGATCTCCCGTAGGAGGGCACGGAGTAGCTCAGCAGGAACACCGCGAAACTCCACTGCTGGAAGAGTTTAGCGAACATTGTATCCTCCGGGGCTTAAAACCTGCAAGGAAAGGGAGGTCAGTCCCGAGGAACAGATGCGCCAGCGCCGTCCTCAAGGAGTCCCCGCTTCGGCTCTAACAGCTCCGAGGCTCTGAAGGAAAAACAAACTTTCTGAGCTCTCGGCTCACTCCTTCCAAACTTCGCTCTGTCTCTCTCCCTTGCTTGCTGTCTGCCTCTCCCTCCCTCCCTCTTTCCCTCCCTCCCTCCCTCCCTCCCTCTCTCTGTCTCTCGCTGCCCGCAGGCAAGATCTCTCTCGGTATTAGTTCAAAAAGCATCTAGCTCTCATTTGAGCAGGGTTAGAGCGGGGTCCAGCGAGTTCCCTGAGCCCTGTTTAGTTCCAGTCCGCTAAGTCACTCTCTCGGGGCTTTATGTCACAGCAGAAGCCCTCTCAGCAGATAAGGAAAGACTCCCGAAAGTCAGCTCAGCTGCTCCCTTCTCTGTAAACACACGCGCGGACACACAAACACACACACGGACTGAGGCGGGAGGGGGGATGCATCTCCACATCTGTCTTTCAGTATACCTCTGCAAAAAAGAAAAGGATCAGGTTCGCGTCTCCAGCTGCCGGAAAGTTTTGGTCCCCAGGAGTGACAGGGAGAGAGACAAGCGGTGACAAGGAGAGACAAGCAAAGGTCGCTGCCTGTCTGGGGAGCCCGAGAGGTCTGGGAGGCTCAGGGGCTGGGAAGCATGCTTGGCTCGGCAGGTTGGACAGGGCTGCAGCCCGCGATGTTCACACGCTCCGGAGCAGCCTCTGGGAGACCTGCGGGAAGACGGAGGGTTTTGCAAAGAGATGGCGCCCTAGGAACATGTGCGGGGAGGGCGAGAGCCCGGGCGGGATACCCGCGGCCAAAACGGAGACTGGGAATCAGCCGCTTCCTGGGCCCGCAATCAAAAAGGAGCGAAGAAAGGGAAACACCCGGCAGCGCATGCACTCAGCGGACTCCGAGGACTCCGGCCAAGCTCTCCGCATCTTCTGCAGCCGGGCTCCTCTCTCGCTCACCTTCCAGCTCTCCCTTTTTGAGTTTACCCCCGGGTCAGCGCCTCCCCTGCCGCGGGGATTCCTCCCATCGCTGGGGGCACTTTTTAGCTCAAGCCCCGAAGCCCTGCCCGGGACTGCCGCCGCCTTTCCTCGCACGCACCTACCGTAGCTGGTCGCCGTTCCCCTATTAGCTGGAGGGTCGGCTCCTAATGATGCTAATTGTGCGCTAGTGAAGGGAGGGGGGAGAGCTCAGAGGGAGGGCTGGGGGAAGGACTCGCGGTCTATGAACACAGGCGCTCCTGGCCAAAAAAGTAAACTAGTGGAAAGTTTTCTCCTCCTCTCCCTTTTTCGCCTTCCACTTCGCCCTCCTTCAGCCTGGCCAGGGCGCTGCTCACCGCTGCTCCGGCTTGCGCTCCCGTGCGAGGCGGGCAGCGCCGCGGGGCTGCGGGGACAGCGGTGGCCGGAGCGGCGGGAGGCGGCCGGTCACCCCCTGTCAGCCCCGGTCGCCCCCGGTCAGCCCCGGTCACCCCCGCACCCCGCCGGGCACCCACGGCCGGCAGCCTCGCAACCCCCGACGGGGGCACCGAACTTTTCCATCCCGGGACAGCATTTGTGTAAAAGCCGAAGGTAACGCAGCCCGCCCGCCCCTGCAGCCTGTTCGCGCAGGGAGCTGCCCCCGGCTGCTACAAGGGGACACCGGGACGGAGCCGGAGGTGCCGGGGCGGCCCTCGCCCCCACCCCCAGCGGCTCTCCCGGAGGGAAATGCCCTGCACGCCCATCTCCTGGTGTCCGGCGGCGCGGGCCGGGCCGTGCCAGCGCACACCTGGGGACGCCGGCTCCGTGCCGGCAGCATCCCGGGAGCCCTCGCCCCTCCGCGGGGCTCCGCCGCTGCCCCCGGGCGCGCTGGGGCCGCTGCTTGTGCCGCTGACAGCCTGATTTACAGGGAGCGCTTTCCCAACACCCTCGCAAGCCGCAACAAAACACTGAGGCGTGCCGGCTGATGGCTCCTTCTCATCCTGCCCCCGAATTAAAGAAGGCTCGCTGGAGAAGGTTTAGGTGCAAAGCGAAGCGTTTTTCTACCTGCGGGTTATTTTAAGTTAAACGACGCTTGCTGCCACAATTTTAAAAGCCCAGATTCCACACCACACAGGCAAATAAAACCGACAACATAAGAGCTGAAACAGAAATCATGCTGAAAACATTAAATCGTTTGTGCTGTAAATAAATTCCCTGAACACCTGGTAGGCTGTAAATCAAAATGTATAGCTAATAGGCGTCTTTGATTTACACTGCCCTTTCGACTAATTAAAAATAATTGTGAGATCCCCCGAAAATAACCGCCACACACTCATAGGTATATTGCTCATGTTAGAAGTAAAACGTCCATCAAACATTTTTAGAATTTCCTCTCCCCAAGAAATTAATATTTTTTTTTTAAACTACACCAAAAACCGACACACACCATCCCTTACAGACTCAGGAAAAATAAATAGCCTCTACTATAAACTCAGAATCCTGAAGTTTCTTTGCAATTTATCACTTCACCTTTTCCTTGAGTTACAGCTGTCTGTGCCTCTCAGAGATCACTCTGGCCAACAGTGGTTGCTCTTCTCAGCAATCGCTTCCAAAACTATGTTCTATGCTTAAGAAGGGGAAAAAAAATAAAAAAGAAGAAGAAGAAGTTAAATAAAAAAAAAAAAAAGGCAATACTTTACAAAAATCCAGCCTTTGATCCAGCCTGTAATAGATTAGAGCTAAATAAAGAGTGTTAAAAGCAGGTGCTTTTCTCCCTTGCTGCTCTTTTTATTATGAAGAACAGAAGCTTCCCCTAATATATATAGTGAGGGAGACCCTTCTCCAATGCTTTTTTTGAAAAGACCCAACTTGTGACATCACTAACCACCTTCCTATGGCTGAGTTTGCCTCTTCTCTGCCTCAGTGGGCTTGGGAAAAGAAAGGAGAAGAAAAAAATTAATACGGCAGGAACTGAGCAGTGCCAAAGGCGTTTGGGAGACTCGCTATAATCTCATGCTCCCATGCTCCCATGCCCCCTGCACACCCCAGGGCTGGCATCTGCAACGACCCGGGCAGCGCTTTGTCACCTGCCACGTACACAAATGAGCAAACTCCTGGTCCCAAGCCTCACTGTAAGCCTGAGCCCTCCTCCGTGGCAGGATGGGGAGAAGAGTCCCCTCACCTGGGGTTTAAACCTTCCCTTCCCCGCAGGATGCCGCGGGAGATGCGCTGCCGGGAGAGAC
>VZTG01009632.1:250513-334919 GCA_013397845.1 Melanocharis versteri | reverse complement strand
CCCCCCGGCCCGGCTGCTCCTCACTGGCAGCTCCCGGTGTCCCCTGGCCTCGGAGGGGTGAGAAAGGATGAGGCTGGACTAGAGGATGGACCGGCGGAGCTTTAGGCGCGGTTCCAATCCCCACACCTGCGCCAAACATCGCTCCGCTCACGGGGCGCCCGCGGGCGCGGATGGCCCCGTGTCTGGGAGAGGGGAAAACCCCACACTTTTGTGGGGCTTTCACCTGCCGGGCCTCGGTCACGGCAGGGCTGCCCGCCAAGGCCAGCAGCTTGCGCCGCCCGTTGTTTCTCCAGCCGGGACGCACGGAGGGAATCGGTCTTTTTGTCCGACCTGGGAAAGGCTTCGGCCGCGGAGAGGTGAGGCAAAACCCCGTGTTTGCCTTTCTGGCCAAGCCCTCTCTGCCGCGACCAGGCAAACCTTATCATTTTAGGTTTTCTGACTCGGCTTTCTCCCGTCTTCCCGCCTCAAAGACAATGAGATTTTGGAGGGATGCCGCGCCTGGCTTCTGCCTCCTTTTTCCATACGTATAAACAGGCATAAATCAGCTTTCCTCGAGGAAGCTGACCTGGGAGCTTGGCTAGGGAGATAAGTCCCTGTTCCAGGTTTGGCACGTAATTCCCCAGCGAGGAATAGGGCCAGGGGCTGCGGGCGGGTGTGTGACCGGCTCCCCCCAGAAGCTGCTCAGGAGCGAAACAAAAGCCAGCGAGCGGGACAGGTTCAGCTTTTTGGGGAGGAGGTGCCCTTGCAGCCTCGGGGAGGCAGAGGGAAATAATGACTAAACCCCCGCCCGGTGCTCGGAGACGGACTGAATTCTCAGCTCCGCAAAGTTCCCATCCTTCACCTCTGTGAAGTTCCGCCTCTCCCTCCTCCCTCTTGTTTTATTCACAATAAAGCATTTTCGTCATTTCCCCTCCCGGATTTCTATAACCTCAGTTGCACTCGTCCAGGGCTTCGGTTCAGACGGGGAGTTTAACCTCCCCAGTCTTCCCAGGGTGGAAAAAAATGGTGTTCAGCAAAAAAACACAGGCGTGCTGAGTGCTGGAGAGTCTGGCGGGGAAGGGAAGGGAAGGGAAGGGAGCGGCACAGCAGCGATTGCTGGACTCGTCCTGCGAGGACCAGAAATCCCCTGAACTTGCTCGACCTCTCTGATCCAGCGAGGTTAAAAGCCAGCAAGCGCAGCTCTCTGCAGGAGAGGTGCGAAGCCCCAGAACATTTTTCCAAGGCTCCCGGGATGGGCTTGAGGACAAGGCTGCTGTGCAATTGGTAGCAGGCGAGGCTGCTCGCAGATTTGAGGCAGACTTTCTAGCACACGCTCATTCCTGCCCACGACCCAGCCCTGCAGTGCCCAGTTCTCACGAAGGGTGCTTTCCTCTCCTCTGACTCCCCGGTGGCCGTCGGGGATGAGAAACTCCTTCTTCCACGTCTGACGTGGTGTCATCTTCGCATTGAGTGAAAGGATTGCTCGGGGAGAAAGAGAAACCCGCTTTTCCCCTCCTCATCAGCAAGCCCCAGACGTTCCGTGGCGCTCCATGCGAGCACACTAATCTCCTTTATTGAACAATGACAGAGTAGCTGAGCAGAGCCGCCTCTCGTACCCGAGGGCCGGCCGGAGTTCCCCCAGCCCAGCTATTGACACAACGCGCCGTTTATTTAGACAATATGCGTTTAATTTAATGCGCTCGAGAAAGGGCGGGCGGGGCGGGGAAGGGGGCGAAGCGAAAACACGAAAAGCTGCGTGGAACTGAGGAGACCTCTGCCAAATCTTCTGTCTGGTTCCTAGAATCCAGCAGACAGCGAAAGGAGTACTTTTCAGATGCGAGGGCGAGGAGGCGGCGGTGGATCCCCGGGGCCGCCGCTGCCCCGCAGCGCCCGGCGGTGCCGGTGCCGCGGCCGGCGGAGCGTGGCCGGGCTCCAGCCCCAGGGCGCTGTCCATGGTGGTGCGGCCATGGCCTTGAGCTCTTACTTTGCCTCTCCGGCTGGGTCTGGTCTTCACTCCGGCTTGAAATAGCTCTTAACACAGGTTGAACTCTTTTTTTTTTCCCCTCCCTTTTTTTTTTTTTTTTTTTTTTTTCCTTTTACTGAATATCTATCAAATACCAACAGGAAGAAACGTGTCTGGTCTGTCTAACTCACACAAAACTAATACCAAGCTGGGCTGGCTGGAGAACAAGAATTCAATTTAAAGAAGGTGGGGGGAAATATTTGCAATTTGTTTCTGTGCTATGCTGGAACAAAATCCATCCCTTTAGACACTTTTCTGAGATGAGACAGACTCACCTCCTGCCTTGGGATAGCTTAGTGGTTAATGTACTCATCTGGGATGTGGGACACCAGAGGTCAAGTCTTTCCCTTGTCTGATTCAGAGTCCTAATCCCTGGACTCCCAATTTCTCTCAGTTCCCTCCCATCCCAGACCTAAAAACCTTTCTGATTACATCTGTGATGAATTGATATTTTCCAATGGGTGAAAACTGAATGTTTAGTAAAGGAAAAATACCCACCTAACAGTTACTCTGAGCAGTTATTCTGGGATTTTTCGACTAAACAAGGACAAGCCCAGACAGCCATCATACAATAGTGGAAGGGAATTGAAAGCTGTGGAAAGAAGGGGTGAGCTAGAAGAAAGGAACAAATCTCCTTTTCTGGTGGCACACAGGGCTGGTGTGTTTAAGACATACTTTCTTTATCTTTGCAGATTATTTGGGCAAAAAAGGAGGACCCTGTCCTTCCCCATAGCCACACAGGGCTAGTAGAGGTGGGATGTGCTTTCCTTGGATATGGTTTTGCTTGATCTTTTCTATTCCTTTAGCTCATGGAACACAAGGGAAAGTTGTACTTTTTATCATCCAGTCCAATTTGACTTCTCAGCTAAGAAGACAGGCTGCCTTTCCACACTGATGGAAAGAACTGGTTTGTGTTGAGCCTGAAGTCATGACTGTGATTCTGGGCAGCAAGGTCCCGTAACAGGCTCCACCTTGAGCATAGCTTTTATTAGCTAATGTTCCTGAAGCACATATCTTTGTTTTACACATTTTGGTTTTGTTAATCTAATTAATCTGGTAATCTCCAGTCTGCCTTCCAGGAACTTCACTGCTTCTTGCTGTTTGTTTTAAAAAGTAGAGATGACTGGAACTGTTACATGCATCCTCTGCTTTGACTCAGATGTGCTTTGCTCCTTCCTTTGCTCCTCTGTAAGTAAAATGATCCTTTATTCTCTTCTTTCATACCACATTAATTATCCGCTTTCATATCCCTAACTCCCAGTGAACAGCTTTAAACTCTTCCCAGAAGTCATGGGATCCGCTCCAGCTCTCTCTGAAGCCAGACTGCTTCTCTCCATTCACTTCATTTGGATGGTGGTCAGCCCCTTATATGGCCATCCCTTCTCTAGATATGGAATGTCCTTTAACCTCGCAGCGTGGTTTCTTTTCCAGACATCATGTCCCATAGGTTGTGAACCTTAGACTGCAATAAGAAAAGTGGAATGACCACCTCACTTGCTTTAATCAGGCCTTGCATAGTGAAATGTAGCCTGGAGAGATGCCTGTGACACAATGCATAATAAGCTTGGACAGCAGGAGATGTGAGCAAGCATATTTTTTAGGAGTTTCAATTACCCTTGAAGGTTAGGGTTCTAAATTTACTAGATTATCAAATCTGAAATCCAATTAACCTGAAGAAATAAATAAAAATAAACTATAAAAGTTATTTGTTATTTTTTGTTTATCTCAAGAGAAGGAAAATGTTTCTTATAACAACTTGCCTTACACTGAGATTAAGTTAATTGCTCCTTCACCTCCAGATTTCATCTCTCTTAGAACCAGAAATATTACTCTGTGTGTTCGGTCTGATCTAGAAATGGTGCTCTCTAAAAGCTGTTTTCTGTCTGTTAGGAATTTAGACTACTCTATTTTTTGCCAGATGCTTGAAGCAATTTCAGTGGCTGTGGGAGATGGAAGCATAAAGGTGCCCAGAGGAGTTTTGGCTCTGGGCAGGACTGGACGTTTACAGGCAGACTTCCCGGGTTCTGCTGCTCTTATTGATTTTCCAAGCCCTTGAGATACCTTGAGTCTAACCCGGGTTCTGGATCTGGCAGGAGAGGGAGTGACAGCTGGGAGTTTTCCGAGAGCAGCCCGGATGACTCAGGGCCGGCACCACACAACGCGTGTGGAAACAAAGCAAGCTATACTTAGTGCAGCCCGAGGACAGCTCCAGCAGGGAGCTGGAGGCGGCTGTGCTGCCAGGAACTGAGATCCAAGGTTGTAACACACCTTGACATAAGCAGGCCCTAGTCATCGCTTCAACCTGCGGATCAGAATAACAGCGAGGGCTTGGCTTCTGTTGTATTGGAAATATTTGGGTTTCTCAGCTGCTTTGTAGGCTACCAGGTTAGAAACCCCATCTTTAAGTGGGTTTCCCCATCTTTGTCCTGTGGAAGTGTTGCCTGTGCTGTCTGACTAACTTGAATTGCCCTCTTGAATAAGCCTTGTCTCTGCAGCAGGGCAAGCAGGCCTAAAGGATCCAGAGGTCTCTGCTTCATGTTGCTTTTGGCAAAGGGCTGTAGCTGGGCATGGAAATGGGATGAGCTCCTTGCTTCAGCTCTGGGCTTTGTGTCAGTTTTGAAATTATGTGTACACACGGACAGAAAAGGCTCCTGGGCTTTCCACAAAGAGTTAATTCATTCAGGGCCATTTGTGTGGCTATTCCAGTCCTTCACTGAGAATCTTTCAGACCCAAAGCACTGCAGAAATTCCTCACTTGCTCAGACCCAGCAGAGCTCCCCCTCACTCTCTTGTGTTCCATCTTTGAAAGCACAGCACTGAAACTCCTGCAAGAACCTTGTGCCAAGATCAGCGGACCAGAAAAAAATGACATTAAATTTGAGGGATCCCCTTTTTATAAAGAGCTTGCAGGACTCAGGGAGAGGGATGTCAGATCTCATTACATCTGCATGGTTCTTCATTAGCCGTCCATGGAGTCACAAGAATGAATAGGGAAGAATTGTGCAACAGGTGGTGAAACTCCTCAAAGGGCTGCCTAGCACTGATTATCCCTGGGATGCCTTTGTTGTCTTTTCACCAAATATCACTATTTTTGCAGTATCAGGCTGAAAGGTAATCAGTGATAAGAAAGGCCTGTCCCATCACAAAGGCAGGGTTTGTTAGACTCATCACTTCTGTCATTGCAGTCAGGCTGTGTCAGGCTCTTTGAGGGCACACTCAGAAACTCCTTTCACGAAGCCAACGAGCATAAAGGGCTGGGTCTGTGTGTGGGAAGCAGGGAAGCAAACTTTATTTCAGTGACTCTGGCTATCAGAACTATCAGCAAGCTGCGCTGTGGAGGCCACCTGCATGCTGTGCAATCCGTCTTCCCAAGAGCTTCAGAGCAGGTGGTTTTTAATCAAGGCCTCCAGGTGCTTGTTTGTGAAATACTCTGTTTCGAGGGACACATGCGCAGTCTGAGGAGGAGGAGAGTGATATCTGTGCAGACCTCTGGAATCCTGTACTCATTAGTAACTAGTGATGATGTGCTTGTCAACACCTATAGGAAAGCCAATTTGTACTAAATTATTTGAACCTTACTCAAACAATGATGATCTTATTTGAGCTGCAGGTGCTCAGCTTCAGGCTCAGTCTTGTGTAAGCTGTTTACTTGTTATGCCTCAAAATACATTTACTGACAAAAAAGAAAAAAATGTGAGTGTAAGAACGCACAAAACAACATCTTTGTTAAATTTTAGGGCCTTTTCCCATACACACACAAAAGCTGCAGGAAGACAGTCTTGTTAAGTTTTGCTAAGCCCTGAGATCCCCTGTATATTCTACAGAGCTTTTGCACAGTAGAAAACATCTCCAGGCTGCCTGTGAGCCAAAGGACTCTGCTGCACTCGATGCTGTGTGGATTCCTGTGCTACAAAAATACCTTCTGCTTAACAACCCACTTAAGGTTGCAACAGGGGAACAAAACAAACGAAAAGGGAGAGGGCAAATGGGATAACAGTAACCCCAAATCCATTTCAGTTAGCTTTGTATCAGTCCAACCTGCTGCCTGTAAATCAAGGCAGGTAAAGCTTCAGGTGAAATTTACAGGTGTGAAAGGAAATGGTTTAATGGCATAAGGGATACAAGGATTGGTGTGGATGACCAGACAGGGAAAGTGGGAAGTGTTATTAGTGTGAACACAGGGACATAGAAAGAACTGAACAGCCAGATAAGGCCAAGTTCAGTTGTGAAAGGACCTGGAAGGAGGGATAAGAGCTGGTTTGTTTTATATTTGGGTTTGTTTGTTTGTTTGTTGTTTATTGGGGGGTTGTTTATTTGTTTGTTTGCCATTTTAGGAAAGAAGGGGGAAGGAAGCAGAAGACTATGAATGATATAAATTGCAGGACTGAAATAATTAGGAAAGAGGATGATTTGGACAATTCCTTTAACAGACCAGGTGATAAATAAGTTGCAGTGGCTGAGGGTTAAGATTCAGGGGTGAAGCACCCTGGTGAAAGCTTTTGTATTCAAGATATCTTCTGAAGATGTTGAAAGAGGAAAATATTGGAGTATAGAACAAGTGTTGGAAGAAAAAAAATGCCTAAAACCCCCTTTCCCCACCACCAAACTGAAAGTCCAGAATCATCACCAAAGAGACTGCATGTTTGATAAGGCTCTTATCAAAAGGGAGAAAGAACAAAAAGTGTGTAGATTTGGAGGTCAGCTGAGGCTTTAACCGTGTTAAGCTTACGTTCAACACCACACAAGTGAGAGACGGAATGAAGGATGGAACTGGATGGAGGCAGTTTCATGTACCATCATTCTAAAGGCAGTTTGAGAGTGAATAAAGGTTCTGTGCCTCGTACCGTGGGTCTCAGTCCAAAGTGAAGTTTTATCTCTTACAGCAAAGCAAACACACAACAGTCACAAAGGAAGGGTTAACAGCAGCACAGGGTAAAGCCCAGAGAAAGGAAAGGGGGAAAGGAGGAAAGATCATCTGGATATGGTTCTAAATGGCCAAGTGTAGGAATGTAATGAAACTCAGTGCCCAGTGCAAAGTGAAATTTAAACAGGGTGTTGCTGAACAGAAGAAATGAGCAGTTTATGAGGATGTGGATGGAGGAGGAGATTTGGGACTTAGCCAAGAGTAAGAGGTTGGAAACTTATCTGAGAGCTGCATTAGCCAAAAGAAGAGGCTAGAAGTCAAACTAGAGACAGCTGTGAATAGTATTGGTAAGAAGAATTCTGGGCCTTGGGGTTTTTTTTCCTTTGGTGTTGTAAAAGTCACATAACCTCCTTTGGTGGGGGGGAAAGAAAATGGGAATGTTGTCAAGTATGGGTTGCTTAAAGACAGGAAGAGATACAGCATGTTTAGAACAATATTGTGACTTTCTCTGCCTTATTTCATCCCATTGGTGTAGGACAGAAATATTTTGCCAAGTGCAGAGTTCACAGGTAAGTCATTCTGCTGGAACTGTAACTCTTATATGAACCTCAGTCAACTTCAGTTGGATTACAACACAGCATATTTGAGACTTCCTGTTCCTGAACTTTCACCTTAGTATGAAAAGTAGGTATTTTCTCTGCTTTTTTTTTAATCTCTCAAGTCTGTCATTGTCCTTTGTGAATGTCTCTCTTTTGTAATAAGGTTACTTCCTGCAGTTGGTTTATACCCTGATTCCCAAGCCCTTCCATGCTGGCTTTTTAATTTTTGTGTGCAGTTCAATCACACCCCTCTGTTATCAGAGCTATTTTAGAAACATCTCAAGTTTTATACTTACATTTACCTGCTTAAGTAATTCACACACAAGGTACCAAGTCCTTCAAGTTTCTCCAAAGAACCAAACCACATCAGCCAGTTCACTGACCTGAAACCATTCTCTCAAATCCCAGTTAAAGGTGATTGCTTAATCCACCTTCAGTACTGGAAGGTTTACCAAGAATATTGGCATGGGGACATAGATGAAGCTTTTCTGTATTTCTCTCACTGTTTCCAGGGCCTTGCTGGAAGCACATTATAAATAATGTAATCACACCTCCAAGTCCAAAAATTTCCATGTACAAAGTTCCATGAAATCACTGCTGTGTGAAGGAACACCGGGATTTTTTTCCTAGCCCTTTTCACAGACATTTCACTATAGGTTTCATGATCTTCTGATGAGTCATGTGAATACAGTGTTTGGTCATAAAAAAATTGAAAATTTGATGTATCTATATTATCTTGTTAATTTTGCTATATTTTCCATGCTATTATGTTTTTTATTCTATTTATACCACCACAGGACAGAAAAGATCCATCTCTGATGACGTGAGAGAGACAATGAATGACTGTTTACTGAAACGAGGACTAACAGTGGAGTTGGCCTTATTGGAATAAAAACTTAAATTATGTATTTTATGTGGAAGATTAACAAAACCAATCCAAATGTCAGTCTTTGCTTTACTTCAAAAGTTCTCTGCCTCCCCAAGTGTACTACAGCACAGACAGCATTATCATAGCTCTGTGATTGGAAACAGTTTTCCCCAAGACTTTTTTTGATTTTAGCAGTTGAAATCTGGTTTTATTTATCATCCATAAAAGTTCATTTCTGTAATGGAGGCTGTTTTAAAGTATGAAGCTGTGTCTACTTAAGTCGTGAAAGATAAACAATTTAACCATTATTTATAACATTGTCAACAAGTTGATTATTTAATCAAAACAGCTATCTAGCAATGATAGGAAATATAGCAAGGGTCACAGTAAGGTACAGCAAATTCTTAGCTATAAAGAAAGAAGTCTATTGAGATGGTTCCTTTGCTAATCAGAAGCATGGCAAATTTTCAGGCCCGGGAAGTTCATTTAGGTTACAACCAGGCAACAGTATATGGATATATTGTTCACTTTAATTTTCTTTTCCACAAGCAATAACAGAATCCTCAGTCACAGTATGACAGAATAAGAGGGAGGATGAGAGAAAATGACTGTACAAATGCCTGCAACCAGAAACCTATTTATTATTAGAATTTATGAATTTAGAAGTTAAGAATATTTTTTTCCCTACGATTTCTATGTGACTACCCTTCTGCAGAGCAATGTAAAGTGTTTGGAGATGTATCGTTTGAGCTGCTGACATAATTAATGATTTCATTAAGAGCATGAAAGGAGGCTCTTGTATTTCTCTGGCATTAGCAAGCCAAGTTCGTGTCCGAACTCTAATAACCAAAGTCGCTTTTGCTGATCGAGACTGTTGGTCCTCTTGTTGCAAAATAAAAATTTGAAAGCCAAATATTATACTGGGCTGAGATACTTCCCAATATGTCAGGAGTGTGACATGTTTTAAATATGAGCAGCTACTATGGATTACAGGCTGGCAGAAAATTTCCCAACATTTCAAATAACAATGCAAATGGGAAGATCATAAACAAGGTCTGCTTCCAGAAATTCAGAGGAAACAATTTAAAAATGACAACTTATCACTCCCAGTTTTCATACAGAATCCTTGCTCAGGTAGTCTGCACTCCAGAAATAATGCTGATCCTTGAAAATCTATGGCAATCCTAAGAAAACTGCAGTAGGATTTGTTAGGAATGAACTGTGAGTTTGGGACCGTGCCCTTTCAGTTATGCCCTGACTGGCTTTTCGTCTCACGAAACTCGGGCTAACATCCTGTGTAAGATTACATAAATTTGGTTTCTCCACCTTGATGCCTAATGAACAACAAAGACACAGCTGCTACAAAATCCATACTTTGAAGGAAAGGGGAGAAGAGGAACAAAAAGTGCACTGGACCCACCAGGAAACAAAGCGCGTCGGGAGTACAAACATCCCAGGAGAGGGAGACCCACATGCTCAAGGTGAGGAAAGGCTGCTGAGCTGTTCTGGTTTGGAACCAAGCACAGCAGGGGCTAAAATATTAAAAGGGCTGGAACCTGTGTAAGGATTGAAAGGCATTGCAGGACCACATGAAAGCTTCTGATGCTCGCCTGGCCTCAGACAGTGGTAGCTTCTTCAATGAACATTGAAATCACACAATCACTGCGTCAGTCTGCACCATATATTCCTCAATTTTATAAAAAACCCAACTCTTTGATGATGTTATGGTTATAAAATCAATGCTAGAAACCACGCTGAGCACATGCCTGCAAGTACTCCTTTTAAATTGAGTGTTCACACGCTAAAACAGGAGCACGGGCCAAAAACAAGCCAACTGTGGGACTGGGTAGGGATTAAGGGGAAAAATGACCCTGTCTCATATGTATTTTGCTGGTTTCATGTTAACATGTATGCTCCCTTCATCTCTGCACCAATTTGTGGGTATTACATTTCTATGAAAATAAAAGGCAAATGTGGTAGTTCTCTGTGCATGTGCATTATTTCATAGGTAGGACCTACACCTACACTGACCCTGACATTTAAAGTCTACAGAGAGCCTGAAAATCACCCTATTAAACCAGAATCAAGGCGCAGCACCAAGGTGCAGCTAACCCTTTGGATGGCCTGTGGCAGGAGCCAGCAGCAGACACAGACATCAATATAAAGTGAATCATCTCTCAATTAAATTCTCCTGTCTCTCAATAATTGCTGATTTAGAGCGGGACTGGTAGATGCGTTGCACCACCAATAAAACTTATTTGTCCTGACTTTCACTCAAACCTTTTCTGGGCTTGGTTAAAGTGCTGGCCTCCACAACATCCTGTGGTTGACTTCCACAGTTTAATTACTATGTAGTGCGAAAAAGTACTTCCTTTTGTTTGTTTTTCCTGTAGAGGGAACTGAATTCTCCCTCATTTTTTATGTCATGAGAAAAAGGGAACAGTAATTTTCTGCTCATCTTCTCTTTGCCAGTCAGAATTTTGTGGACGCTATTGTATTTCTCTTCTGTCACCTCTTTTTCCAGCAGGGAAGTTGTAGTCCATTTCCTTTCTCTTCCTGTGCAAGCCTTTCTTTAAGTTGTTTTTCTCAGCATAGTTATGCCTTGCACCTTTTCCACTTCTACAGTGTCACTATTAACAAAGGACAATCGGAATTAAGAAACTGTTCAGAAGAGTGCAAATACATCCTGAAAGAATATGCAGAAGTCAGCTTGTTTTTCCTCACACTTTTATAGGATTTCATTTCCATGGCAATGTCCAGCTCCTTGCTGCTGTTCTGCAGGTTTTGTGTGCAGCTTTAGTTCTTCTGGTCCTGAATGGTTTCTGCGTATTCTGTCCTACGGGAGTATTTATAAATAAAATCTCAAATTGCTTTCCCCTCTAAGCAATCCAAAGAGAAGATAAATATGGATTTTTTACTTATTTGCCTGTTAGATCCAAATAAGAGAAGGCAAAGGAAAAGTATAAAATATGTCTGGAAATTCTTCATGGAATTTTCAAAGCTCTAGAGGGGCCATTGTCAGGCATTACCTTCAGAAAGGAACTTAGATTCCAAAATCTCTGTTTACTAACTTTTCCTTGGAAGTTTTTAAAAGTCTGTCTTTCAGCTTTTGCTTGGGTGTGTGGTTGCATGTATATGTGTGTGCTAGTGTGTGTGTGTGAGAGCTCATTAGCTTTGTGCTGGGGTTAATAAGATATGAGGTCATTCTTCCTTGAGAAAGGGTTTTGTGGTCTGGCTAGAGGGAAAAAAAAAGCCATATTCAGCATTTTAAGCTGTCTCTTGCTGGGGGAAAGCTCAGCTTTCTTGAGAAGCCCACTTATCATGGAGAGATCCGGGCATGGAATGGAATGCTCTGCTTCAGGATGCTCAGTCCTAATGCTCTGCATTTATGGGGCTGTTACATAGGAGAAGAAAATGTGATTTGTCATATGTACATGGGTCTAGATGGGCTGTGCTTTGCATGTAATAGAAATAAATATGTTTAATATGTATTTTGTATGTGTATAGTATATGGGGATATGTGTACATATGCTTATACTTGATACATACATTATACATATATATTTTTATGTAGATCTATCTATTTGCAAACCATAGTAAGTCTGGGATGTAATAGGAAACCCTTCCATCTAGGAGGGCCTTCTTGGAGGTAAACAACCAAGGTATGGCTTTTATGCTCACTCCACTTCCGAGAACCTGACAGAATTTCACATATTGCTCAATCTACGTTACGCTTTCATTCCCAGCTTCTGTCTCCTTAGGGTGAATATCAGTTACACCACCTCAGTTAAATGTCCTTTGAAATCTGTGAGCTGTAACGCTGTTATTTGGTGCCATTACTCACATCAGCAGGAGACTCAGGAACCTTTCCATGTGTCCACATGCAAAAGGTACAGCTTTGGTGGTGATTTTCAGCTGTGTGAGAGCAAGACCTTCCTTGGAACAGATGGGAGGTGTATGAGCTGAGAGTGCAGATATACATGAATGAGGCTTGCTCAGATCGAAACTCAGCAAAGGAGGAAATTCTCTAGTGGTAGAAAGTGGGCACAGGGTGCTTCTTCCTGAAGTGGATTGGTTTGGGAAAGTTTTAAGCAACTGAAAATCGAAGATTAAAAATGTGTGGAGAAGGAAAGGGCCCAGGACTGATCTGGTTAGTGAAAAAGGGTTGGCAAAGGGTTATGAAACCTCATGTCTGGGACTGCATCTTGCGGTAGGGAAACATTTACCACAGCAACCAATGTGTACTGGAGGGAGCTGAAAGTCCTTTCTCTCAGTCAATCCACTTGAAATGAACTTTTACGACCGAAATGCTAAACTGTACTTGTGTAAACTACACGTCTGCACCTAGAAAGCATCCATTGTGAGGTTTTCCTGGTTTCTCCCAGGGTACCACACACCTAGCAGTGCATAGCACTGGTGAGCGAGAAGATTAGCAGGTGTGACTGTAATGTAGGATTAAATAATAAAACCTTAAAACCAAACTGGCATTTAATGGCGGAGCAGACTGACAGAAAAATAAATCTATTTTTACCATATTTTTCTCAGCACAATCAGGCCCTGACTACGTGCCTCTTTCCATTTGCTCTGACTTCAGAGCTGGGCTGCAGTTGCAGCAGGCTTCTTTTCAGTTGACACATCCAAAAAGAAACACCTCATACAACCACACGCTGAGTCAGTGCTGGCTTTAATGGGAAAATAGTAGTTGATGCCCTTTAGGTATTCAAACAATAGCTGAAGTATTAATCATTCTCCTTTTAATGCGGAGATGAACAAGCCTTTCCTTAAAGTTAAATATATTTATTTGAGCATTATTTCCATGTCATTACTGATTCAGTTCTCCCGCTACGCTCTGGCTGCTAAATGGAAAGTAGGAAACTATTAATTTAAAATCGTAAAAATTACTGTCTTGTTAGGTTGTGTAACTGTGATTAATGGGTGCTTTAACAAAGTGTGTGCAGGTTTTTTAAAATTTTGTTGCACACAATTCTATGAGAATTACATTATATATTCTATTCTTGAAGAACAATTTATCCTGTAGGAACAGCTACACCTTACAATCCTTTTTCCTCTTAATGGAACATCTTCCTTCTAGAACCTTCCCAAATACCATACAGACTTAAAATAGAACTTGGAGATCTCAACATGTGTTTGCTTTAAAGCCCAAGGAATGGCTTCCATTAGCTCTGATGGCTCTACATTCCCTCTAGATACTATAACTTTATTCATTACTAAAATGGGATTTTATCAAAACCATTTCAACACTGCATATCAGTACTCAATAATATTTCATGAAAATGCACACAGGAAGATAACATAACACCCTTCAAAAGCTGCAGCAAAATGAAAATGCAGTACCTCAAGAGAAGTTTGAGTGGGACATGAACATTATCTTTGCCTAGTTTACTTACAGGAACTGTGGAATTTTAGGTATCAAAAGAGCTTTCCTCTACCTCCTCAAATCTTTGTGTAGACTTTTTTTGGCATATACTGACCAAAAGAGTAGTTCCGGAAGGTAACATTAACAAGATCTCTTGGGAAAAAAGTTTGGAACACTGTCTTGAAATAATTAATCCATGGGCATTGCTGGAAACTGAGCAAGCAGTAATCTCAGAGGTAATCCTAATAGTCTCAGCCAGAATGGGAATTGTTAATTTCCAGACCTTTATTTGCAGAATTCTTCCCTTTTGTCAGAGGGATCATAGAAGTTCAGAAGTCCCCCAAGGTGGCTTTTGAATATCTGCTGCTCCAACACCCTGAGCTTGAGATTTTTATACAAATGGGCCTCGAGATGACACGGAGACGACGGGAATTGTGTTTTCCTTTCCCCTGCCAAAGCAGGCCTCTGTTACTCCTGCCTTGTTGGAATGTTTTGAGCTCGGCCTCTGCTGAACAACTGCAAGACTTTAAACCTTGCTGTAACCACACCTAGCGGCCTCAGCCAGGCCGCACGTAGCGCGCAATTCCTGCAACCTCTGTTATACCAACTGTGCCGGCACAAATGCAGCTCAGGCCTGCAGCTCCCGAGGTCTGAAGACAGTAGCAGACAAGCACTCTGCGTGCCAGAGTGCTGGGAGCAGTCCCAGCACAACCACAGCGCTTGTTGGGATGCTGGGAAGACAAAGGCTACACAACTGCTCTTGGGCAGGAGGCGGATGTCAGTCCCCAGGGCTGTGCTGGGATGCTCAGCCCAAAAGCAGCAGCTCTGCCTAATCCAGAGCAGACCAGATTGCAGCTCTGCTTCCCATTTCCTCAAGCCCAGGCTTTTCTTTGTGATGCCTTGTGGGTTTGCCATTGCTTCCACCCTTCAGCAGCAGCAGGGCCTCAGTTCACTGATTTGTCAGAATCTCAGTGCACTGCTTTCTGGTAGCCTCGTGCTGCTCGCTTGCTTCCCATCACTCTCTGTTGCTGCTCTGGGGGTCTGCTTCAAGCACAAAAATGTAAACCAGTGAAGGGGACTATGAACACATGCCTGACCTTAGGAGGTGTGCTGGTTTTCCCTTCCCCCTTTTTTTTTTCTTTTTCAATATTTGGTGTACTAAGTCCAGAATAATCTGGTGTATTTAGTTCAAGTTGTCACATCTTCAGGGGGACCAGGAGATGCCTCATTTTCCAGTCCGACACAGGGTTTCTGCGACAAACCAGGAATGTTTTCCTGTCATTAAGTTCTGCAGTACACAGTCTTACAGAAGGCAATTGTGAATTTGTTGGTTCTCTGCCTTAGGAAGCCTTACAGTGGAAACTAAAACAGCAGCCTTCTCTCATTAGCTATATGTATGCAATTTCACATTAGTTGCAGGCATTTATTAATAAATGTTACAAAAAGAGCTCTACTCCAAACAGTCATTTCTCATTCCCCATTGATAACAACTGACCTCCAGGCCTAACAACACAAGCAATTTTCAGCTGGGTGTCATCAGACAGAAAGAGGTTATTCAATTCAGTACAAAACATCATTCCCCATGTGAACTGGACATTTGAGGGAGATGTACAGTGAGTTCTAGTTCTTAATTTTACTTTAAAGTTATATCTTTATTACATATTTGCTCATAACCCTCCCTCTTCCTTTCATTCAATTCTCTTTTCTTTGTCAACAGCTCCCACACTCCTGATACCTCATCCCAATGACTTGTTCTTCCTCCCTTGTTTCCTGCCACCATTCCATGACCCCACACTGGCTGCTGTAATCCTGTGCCTATTACACCAAGTCCCCTTGGTGGTGTGGCAGAGGCGCTTTGCCCGTATCAGCCCAAGGCATTGCCATTCATGGAGACGTTCAGGGTGCAGCATGAAGGCAGACACAACAAATCTCTGGGGGTGTTTGCTACTTGCCAAAATAACTCTGTGTTCTGGAAAATGCAGAGAAAAAATGATGATTTTCAACACCTCTGTAACTTGTCCAAATCTGAATTTATTAACAGTACCAGCGAAAGGCATGACACCGGCCCTCGGGCAATCCCCACTTCTGCCAGATTTCAAAGACAAACAATGGAGGTGTTAACGTTATTCAAAAATTGATTGAAGGAATCTTAGGATGGAAAGCATTAGGCAACTTCCATGCAGGGGCTGGTGCCAGCTCCCGCTACAATAACAGTCTCGTCTGTCTCACCATGCCCAGGTACTGCAGGATCAGATTTGGGGCAAAGTGTCAACTGCAGCCTGACTTCGATTTCTCTTTCAGCTTTTCTCACTCACTCCCTCTGCTTAACCAAATGGTTCTAATCTCACACAGGAGAGTGGGGAGCTGGGTGTGGGGGACACCTTCAGGCCAGCGCCTCAGAGGGATGGGCACTAACAGGGCATGGGGAATAGGATCCCCTTGCAGAGAAAACAGCCTCAAAGGCTGTGTAGGCTGCTTGGGGCTTCTCTTTGTGGATGTTTTCTCCTCTCTGGCTCATTAGGGTCTCATTGAAATGTCATTAATTAGTATCACTTCTGCTGTGGGGCTGGTTTCTCTTCTCATTTATTTCAAAACCTGACTGATGTCTAACAGTGCTTTCTGTCAGGCTGGGATGCCTGCCTGGGACAAATGGGGTTAAGAGAAGAGATTAGGAAAAGCAATCCCACTCTGCTTGAGCATCTCTACAAGGCACAAGAAACGCCCCACAGCACATACAGTGGGTGACTGGGCTCCCTTCACAGCTTTGTTTGGGGATGAGTTTCACTGGAGGGCTGAATTTGGCCAACTGTCTTTCCGTTTCTATTTACTAATCTCATCTAATTTAATGACAGGAAATGAGTAACAAGATTCAGCAGCGACAGGCTGCTTATTTAGGCCAAGTGATTCGCATCTGAACTGAAAGGGGCCCAAACCATTTCTTTACCATGAAATTTGCTCCATTGATGGCTAATTCAAACAGAGAAAATAAAAAAAAAACCTTTTATGATCATTTTAAAGCATAAATGGGTAGCAATACTAGAAAGTGTTAGCTCTTTAGAGTGTCCCACAGTGGGTTCTGATGGCCATGTCCACTGCCACTCGTGGCAATGGGATGGTGTTTGTAAGCTGGCCACAGTTTGCAGCAAGATGGGCAGAGGTGAGTTAGCAATATTTACTGCCTCCCATAAATTCCAAGAAAAACATGCACACCTGCTGGGATAATGTCTAAAATGGTGATTTTCAGTTTGTTTCCATACTCCTTCATCTGTTGTATGTCATTTCCAAGCTACAATGAGGGGGAAGGAGGAACAGAAGAAGCCAGATGAAGTGAGATATTTTTTTAATTTAAATGTGAAGGTATTGCCTGGAGGTATTTTCAGCTACAACCCGAGGTTTTGGAATAGAAGTTTAATTGATGTGATGTCATAAAATAAATAGAATAAATTTATGAATTGATGGTCTCTCAGTCTGGCTCTCAGTGGGTGGCAGGTATCTACATTAAAAAGACCATCAGGACTGGCACCTCTCTTGGCAGTGTCAGCCAGGAACCTAAGCATTAATTTGGCATGGGGATTACACTGTCCTTCAAGGTGGTCTCTCCAGGTGATGGCTTCAGCACCACGTTGCATTCATGAGGGGAGGTCTGGGGGTGGCACAGGAGGCAGAAAGGACTATCAGTGCCCCAGCAGGACCTGTGCACCACTGAACGCTGTCTCCTCCAGCGGTGTCAATCTGACATCTGTCACCACCGCTAAGTGAGCTATTAAAGTTTCAAGGAAGTTGTTTGTTTGTTTGCTTTTAACGTTTGGGCATTTTTTTTTTTTTCCTTTTTGAGAGCTGAAGGGCCCCTTGTTAAGAAGGTGCTGGTGAGATCAGAAGGGTTTGCTGTGCCATATTAAACACGGTCCCCATGCTGCGGGGCTGTGCTCTCTGCTCTTGCTGAGCACTGAGTTAGTGAGGGACGGGGTGGGGTGTCCAAAGGACCTTGGGGCCACAGAGGAGCAGTGATGCCAAGGATCAGGGCTGGGTAGAAGGGGAACTGTCTGGGAACTGACCAGCAGATTGCTGAAGTTACAATTAAGCCTTGAAGGGGACAGGAATCCATCTAACAGGACCATTGCCAGAAAAAAATCTGGAAATGTAGGTCCTGCAGATGTCTCCTGACACAAGGATACAGGTAACAGGGCTTATCCCCACTTTAGTAACATGAAACTGGCCCTGTGTGGGTGGGGACAGATGTTGTGAAAGCTGAAGGGCTGTAACCAAACCCAAATAGGCATTTGCCTTTATGGTATTACATTATAACTCCAAATTAGGGTCTGCAGTTCCAGCTGCTGTGAATGTAATAGCAGGCTACTGGAACTCTGCATCCCCATGAAGTTCCTGCCAAGATCCTCGATTCAGACGTACAGGGTGAAGCCACTTTTAAAAAAAATGATTATTTTTAAAATTTTATTTGGCAGAGGGTGAAATCTACACCTTCAAGCAGAGGGGAATTTTCCAGCACCACCCGTCAGTCTCCTGGGATTTTGGTGAAATACTTAGATAACAGATGGTGAGGAAGGGGAGGGAAACCATTTCCAACTAACTCTTGGTGTTTAATGAGTGTATGTTCAAAAAATAACTATCTACACATGCCATCTTTCCTAGGCTGAAGAAGAAAAAAGACTTTCAAGCAACAAAGCAACACGTAGCACAAGAATTTCACGTAGCTCTATTGCATTAAGGTACTTTGCCCAGGCAAGCATGATTGTAGGGAAAACTCTGTCTGCCCATGTTCATTCATGGATTCCTGTGACTATATACATTGTTATTGCTAAATATAAACTGTGTCCTAACAGCAGTTTTGATTTAAAGAGGTGATGGAGACAGAGGAGTTGTATGGTCTGGGACATTACTCACTGTTAAAAAAAAAAAAAAAGGGCCTCATGAGAAGCCTCAGAATTAATATTTGTCTGAAGTAGCAATTGTCATAATTATGCCAGGTCTGCACTATTATTTTACACCTCCTCAATACAATGTGGAATTATAGGATTCCAGTGAATGCTGCCATGACCATTTCATCACACAAGTACATTCCAGTTGCTATTTTTCTTTATTTTTGGTATGATCATTGCTCCCCACACTCTGAAAAAAAGAAAATTAGTAGGAGTCAGAGAAAGTAAATCCTGGATTCAGTTGTACAATTCTCACTTCCCTGCCTCCTTCCCCTCATCTCATGTCTTTATATAGTCAATTTGTGAAGAATCCTCTTGAAATGCCAATTATAACATCTTTTAACATTTACACAATTTAAATAAAATCTATCAAACTTTATTAACAGGAAAAGAAAATCAGCACATGATAGTCTTGTTAAACCATGCTAATGAATACATGCTGAGTCTTGGTTTCTGTTAAGGTATTTTTTTATTTCAGAGGAGGTTTTGTGGTTTTGGGATTTTTGAGGAGGAGGAGGCGGAAATGGGGTGCCTCTGGCCACGGTCCACCTACATGAAAGTCTGGGAGAATTGTTTTATTAATTCCTTTATGCCACACCTCTTCTGAATTATGTTTTTGTCTTCCCAAGTCTTAATCTTTGCATCAACTAATTGCTCTTGAAACTCTGCTTTGTGGCCACACTTAAGAATTAATCGATGAGTATTTCCTTTAATGCTTGGCATTTGCTAAAGCTATAAACGTACGTGTATTTGCTTGTGTATATGAAGACAAATATATGAAGGAAACCATTTTATAAACTTTATATTTGAATAGCAGTGATGGAATTGCTAGCACTGAGAAAGGAATTTGTATTTGTGCTGGAAGTCAGAATGGGGCTCAAGCAACACCTGAGGCTCAAAAATAATCTTAAGGTAGAAATCCTGAGATTTAGCAATATAAATATATAATAAAAATCCAGACAGATTTCCTCTCTTGCAATTACTTGTACTGGGCTAGTCAGAAAGATTCTAAATTCTCTGGAAGGTTATACAGCAGAAGCTCTGCTATCAAAATGATATCTTGTATCTGCAGCAGGAAGAATCCCGTTCCTTGGTGACTGATAAGGACTTTATGTTTCACTTTGACTCTCAGGCAGTGCAGTGCCTTAGTGTGTTTACCTATTTTGAAAAGATAAGAGACTGGCACCCTACATAGAATAGCAGTCAGGATCTCCAGATAGACAAACATAAACATTAAAATAGGTGAGACCTGAAACTATACAGATTCAGGTTGTCTTGACTGGAATTCTGCTAGCATATTCACTTCCCCAGCCTTTCTCCCTCCCCACCTTTCCTTCCTCTCCCTTTCTGTTCCCCTTCCGCTTTTCTTCCTTTTCTCTCTTTCTTGCTTCCCCCAATTTTCTCTTCCCCTTTTCCATTTCTGCCCTTTTCTCCCTTTTTCTCACCCTTCATCCCTCTCCTCACTATTCTCCTTTGCCCTTATTATTTTCCTTTTTTAAAAAACCTTTTTAATTTCCCTTTTCACATATTTTTTTTTAAGTTAAGCAAGACTTCAAACTAGTTTGGGTCTCTCAAGTCCTCAGGAAACTGTGCTCAGTCTCCCCTTCCACTAACGATACTCTACTGTGTTTACTGCAGAGCACAGAATGGCACAGTTCAAAGGGAAAGGACGGTGAATACATTCCTAAGGTGATGGAACCCGCTCTGATTTAGATGGACATACTGGCAAACTTGGCAAAAGGAAGCATTTAACTCCCTGCCTCCGGGGAAGGGTGGAGCAGTTGTGTTACACTTAGTCCAGAGCATGTTCAAATACAAAACTGAGCACGTTGGAAAAGGGACACTTCTCAGTTTTCATTGCTGTTTGTCTCTAGTGTTGAAAAAAGTGCCCAAGCACTTCCTGTGGCCTGACTCGTGAGAGAGTCCAAAACACCACATTATGGAGCAGATCCTCCCGAGCGCTGCCACACAACACACACGGGACAACCAGGGATCAGCCCCAGCTGGGCTGGGGTTATAAAAGACTGGCCTGATCCCATTCTGCGGCAAGAAGTCCCACTGAGTGGATGAGGGAAAGGCTGTGGATGTTGCTCACCTGGACTTTGGTAAAGCCTTTGACACTGTCTCCCACGAAACTCGCCTGGCTGCTCATGGCTGGGGTGGGTGGATGGCTCGCTGGTGAAAAACTGGCTGGGTGGTCAGGCCCAGGGAGTGAGGAATGGGGTGGGATCCAGCTGGTGCCCAGTCACTGGTGGTGTTCCCCAGGGCCCATTCTGTTTCACGTCTTCATCCAGGATCTGGATCCTGGTTGGACTCCGGTGATCTTAATGGTCTTTTCCAAGCCAAATGATTCTATTCCATTAGAAGGTAAAGGCCTTGGAAGGGATGAGCACTCGATAGCCCCAGGACCTGTTGGGTAGCCAGGAGCAGAGTTGCTGAGGGTGGGAAGGGAGCTGTCCACCACCCTTTAATGTCCTTTATGCACAACATGCCCATTGTGGGTGATACAGAGCAGAAATTAGGAATGACATCGAGCTGTCCTCCAGATAAGGTTTGCATTCATTGTGAAAGAGGTTTACTTCTAGTGGTAATTAAGAGACATTAGTGAAATGTGTGTGAGGGAAAGTGCTGGAGGTCACCTACAACTGCCTGTCATTGTTTGCACTTCAAAAGGCCTTAGAAATTTCAATATGGTGGTGACTAGTAATTGTAATGTACTCTTTATGGATATTTTTCCATTCTTAAAGAGCTTTATTAGTTGTCATTGAACCAGTTTTATTAATTTAACTCTCAAACATTTCAAAGTAATGTTTTTTTCTTCACCTCCCATGTTTTTCTTCCTAAGATTCCACAGAAACACGTGACTTCTCTGATTTAACTTTAAAACATGACAGAAAAATAACTCTTTTTCTTATATCCTGCTATGACAATGGGAACAAGGACAATTATTCCCTCATGTGTATGCACAGGATCTGTGTGAAGGCAAGTCCACATTCACTTTCTCTCTCCTCTATTAAATCTTTCTGGAAGGCTGTAAGCAGGCATGGTGTTCCCTTTGTCACCCTACAGTGGTACAGAGAACCCTGTGAAATATTTCTTTTCTGCAGCTGAAAGAACCAATAGGACCAACCAAATTAGAGATGGCACACTAAAAATAAAGATAATGAAATCTGGTCCTTGCTGATCACACTGAAAATGTTTTGGAGAGAGAAGGGAATGGGAACACCTGAGCAAAAACCATATCTGGTTGTCCCAGTCACATTTACGTGTCCTCTGGTGGTCTGTCTCAGTAATCCCTGTTTCAACCCCTATATAGAGGGCTCATTAAGTAAAGCTACCCTTTCTGCTCATACTGGGTTTGAATATTTAAAGGAGCTTAGATGCACTGTGTTGGTGCATTGCCCAGGCACACATTTCACCCAAGTATTGTTGGATCATTTTTGCTGAACTGGAGTATAACTCGAAGAACTTTAACCAGATTTCTAGAGCCAGTGGGTTATTAGTTTGGCTCTGTGACATCAAAAACCATCATTGCTGTGTTACAGATGTATGGTCAGATTTGGCTCTCAGACACGTAAGGACTGACTAAAAATAACATTCAAAGCATTGGTTTTGCTTCACAGGACTGAGAAGAGCTCTGCTCTTATGAAGCATTTCAGCAGCAGAGAGCTGTGGTCGTGGCAGTGACACGAGCGTGGTCCTCTTGAACTCCAGCAGTCGGTGTCAAAACAAGTGTTACTTCCAAAGAGGGATTTGGGTCCGTGCTGCTTCCATGTGAAAGCTCCGGTCAGACTTCCATGGCAGTTTCACTGGCCGAGCTGTACCGTCTACTGTAATAGACACTTTCCCAGGGATTAAATGTGTTTACATTTGTGGTTGCTTTGAAAGCACTGTGAAGCCTTTTTATTTAATTAAATTAACATCTATTCTCTTTAGTGAAACATAACGTGCATTCTCCCTTTATATTCATTCTTCACCTCAGGCAATTTGGATAACATTGTTAGGTTGTTAGCAGAGATTAGCTTCACATAGGATTGTGCTGGCTTTGCGAAACGTATTCTTTCAGATCTTTTCAACTCTTGAGTTTGTTTGGTAGTGAATGAATAAAATGTATCATCCTGTAGGCTAGAATTCACCTAATTGCCATCTATCATATTTCAAGGGAGCTCAACCAAATAAGTTATTTCCTTACACATTAAATATATTGCTTAATCTTTTAATTCCTTAAAACAAAAGAAGCATCCTGACTGTTCTGTGTGGTACAAAGTAGAAAATTTATTTTTCTTTCATGGCCCCTATCTTTTTTATTTTTCCCCTTTTTAAAGTAATATTAAGTGTTCAGACTTCATCAAGCTGATACATGGTGAGTTCAAAAGACTACAAGGAATTAAAAAAAAAGGCTTAATGGATATTTATAATAGGCAGAGTTCATAACTGTCCTGGTTTATTGCAGGTTTATTATCCTTTTCGTATTTTATGTGTTCCATTTCCCTCCATATGAAATATAGACTTGCAATATGGATTTGCTCTCGCTGCATCTCAGTCAGAGCAGATGGAGATGCCATTTCCTTGAATGAAAAAAAGGACATTCATCTATGCTTCACAAAATGTTTCATTAAGAACACCTCTGTGCTGTATCAGGAGAGAAACCAACTGCAGGAACCAAAAAACTTAGAGCACCTCTTTTTTCTTCTCCCCCTGCAGTATAGGAATTAGCAAGAAAGAAAACTGAGATACAGAGCTGAGAAACCAGTGTATAGGCATTACCTAGGGACTGATAACTAGAAAAACACAACTAAAACTGTGGCCAAGCATGAGGGATGTCATTTGAAAAATTAAGGCTTGAAAACAGTTTTTATTTTCCAGTTTGTCCAGTGCTCAAGTGGCTGCCATACAGATTGAAGGGGTGGCGTGTTTTGAAGTAATCCAGTTTCCCTTTAAATTTGCCACAGTGAAAGTAGCTTTCAAGAACCTCTTGCCAATTTTGGAAACATCATGATGGCTATTTCTCAAGAAATGGCTGAAGTCATTGCTATTCTGAGTGATTACAGGACAGTGGTATGGGAAATCTCATAACTGACTCAACGTCAATTTGGGTACATGTAAGAAATGGGATTTCTAGGTAATACATTTCCGGTACTATTAGGTAAGTCCTGCTCGGAACTGGATGAATATAATCCCAAGGATTTGGTGTCCTTCCCAGATTTCCTTCTATTCTTCCTCTGCTGACACTGTCACTGCCTCTTGCCAGCCTGTCCATCAAAAAAACCCAAACAAACCCACTTTTCTTCACCTGTATGTTCACCATTTGTTGCTACTTCCCCTTTCTGCATGGCTTTTGCAGGAAGAAAAGAAGGGATGTTTCCTTGTGGCATTGTTTAAGGTTGAGGAGAAGGAACAAACGTGACCTCTTGGTTAATGGAGACACTATTTATTCATATTATTCAAGAGAAGCAAGTACTTCACTGCAGACTTCCTTTCCACTCAGCTGCTTGGGCCAAATTCTGCTCCCATGCTCCAACTGATTGTATGAACTAAACACAGAGCTTCTCTCCCGGGAGTCGCAGGGATAGGATCTTTTATCCAAAAAGATATCAGGAGAAACACTTAGAGAGCTAGTGGAGAATTATCTGCCACTAGTTATTTGATTTTTTGTGGAAAATGCTGACCTGCTGAAGTGAATCTTTCCACGGAACTACATTGGTTGTGAGGAAATAAGAATCAGGAACAAATTCTCAGAACCTGAAAGAAGAATAGAAACAGGGATTGAAAGAATGAGAGCCTTGGCCCACATGGCTCCTGCCAGGGACAGATGATGCAGGCTCAAGGGACTGATCTGAAGTAGGCAAAGCAGGGATCTGCTCCGGGGTCTTGCAGTCTCCGTGTGAAAGCTACGGTTGCTGAGCAAAGCAGTTTTCCAAACGTATTGGAGCAGTTCTTAGCTGTATCCTATTGAAACCTGGAAGAAGAAACGAAGCAAAGGAGAGAGGAAGGGAAAGAAGGAATATTGGTTGATATTCAGGACATATTAGATGTTTCCTATGCTACTTGCTTTCTAGGCAAGTATCTCTCTGTAAGGGTTTAAATTTGGAGTCATAACGTATGTGACAGATCTCTGTGCAAGTAAACTTCATTAATTCTCATTTCTCTCACCTTCCAAATCATCTTCTGAGGTCAGGTCTCTTCTCTGGGAGTAAACGAAGGATAGACAGAAGTAAGGTAGCACATTTCTTTCCATCTGAGAGGTTTCTGGAGATGCCTTGGAGCGACTCTTGGTTACACTTGATCTACTGCAATGAATTCCTTCTTTTACTGACCCTAAATGTCCTTTGTACTGGAAAGAGCAAACTGTTATGGGACTCATTTTGTGGTACTGTTTCAAAACACTGTTACATACACAAGAGCTGATTTGCATCTCTGGTATCCATCAAGGTTCAGATAAATTATCCTCATAGTTGTGTTTTTCTATATTTTCACCTTTCTCTGAAAATAATCTCAAAAGAGAAGAGCCAGACTAAGAGTTTTTCTAATCTTTGGAAGAGAGTATGGAACAGAAAGACTTTAATAACCTCAGTGCTGCTGCTCAGACTGAGGAAGTGGGGACCTCAGACCTCAGAGAAGTTACTACACGGATACTTTGATTTAGTCTGTGCTTCCAAAAGCCAGAGGTGCACTGTTCTAAACAAATCTTCTGCTGTTTAAAGAGCTTTTAAGTATAATTTAATATCTCAAATTAATCCAATGCATCTGGAAATTGTTAGTTCTACTGTACAAATTGCTAATGTTACCTTGGGAGGAAAGGGAGGTGGAAAGTAAAGACCTAAGATGTCACAGAGGAAAAGATCAGATCAATACGAAGCTGGAATGTTTCATTGTCATTGTTAATTACTTTTGTACCTGTATGAATAAGACGTGCTCATGCAGAAGTGACCCAGACCACTCTAAAAGCAGTTGTGAAGATGGCATATCCCAAAAATGGGAAACACTTTATAACTAGTCTGGCATGAGACAGGTTAAAAAGCTGATACGTTTAGCAGGAGTGCTTCCAGAAGAATCAGTCCACAAAGAAATGCTACTTCAGCTTGCATACATCAAAAATTACAGGATTATGTTTTCAAAATACTCAAAATTTCATGTTAAACAATTCAGAAATTTTCACCCATGGCACATCAATTCCCTGTGCATCAATTGTATGTATGAATATGTAAGACATTTGCATATATGTGGTGATCAAGTACATAGGTAAATCTAAGTTTGGATCAGGGAGAATAAGCAATAGTAAATGTGGAGATAAACTCAGCTGAGAATTAAAAAAAATGTGAGTATGTGCACAAATTACAAAAATTAATTTTTAGAAAGCTTTGAAGTATATTTTTTCTTTCTGTTTCAAGCATATAATATCCTATCTATTGTTAATACATGTGAAATTCAAGACCAGAATAAAATAGAACAGATCTTCCAGGCTAGGCTATTTTGGGCTAATTTTTAGAAGAATTTTACTTACACTGGTCTTTGTGTTTAATTAGCTTTACTTTGGGCTCTGACATAGCTAGAAGCAACAGTTGTGTGTTTCACTAGGATGCTGGGAAATTCCCTCTTCCAAAAGATATAAAGTTCACTTATCGAACCCTGGAGGGCTTCAATTTATCAAACTTTAAGATAATTACCTGTTTATATATATATTTGTACATGTAGGTACAAAAGCTGTGGCCTGTGACGGAGCCCTGCCCAAGCTGAGCCTCCCGCAAGAATATCAGATTTTTTTTGTGGTTTCCATCTCCTATATTAAAGAAGATGGATTACTGTGTAAGAAGCAAATTATGTGGCTGAAACTTAATTAGTGTATCTATTGCAACCCCTTTCAAAACAAAGGGGAAAATTTTCAGAATGTTTTCTGAAGAATGAGATGAAGTTGGCATTTGGAAGGATCACAGAGGCACTATAGATAAGAGGTTACAAATTGAAAAGAAGTCAATAATAATTCAATTTCAAAAAGGTCAAAATTCCTACTAGGCTGTGTGAACCATTTCCTACTCTGATTTTTCACAGGCTGAAAAAGTCAGCAGGACAGCAGCAAAAATGATTGGAGCCTTAGGAAGAAGATAATGTAAAGAAAAATTGAATGAACTACAGATGAATAGTCTACAGAAAAAAATGAGACAGCTCATCTTGATATGTACAAAAGTGCTATAAAGACAAAGGAAATAACTTATTTTCTTATGTCTTTACTGGATAGGACTAAAAGTAGTAGGGGAAACTGGACAGGGCAGAGTTTAATCTGGATACTAGGAAAAATCTTCCTAATGTTAGGAAGAGTTGCTTCTGGAGTTCACTGACTGTGAGAAGAGACTGAAGATGCCTCAGCCGAGTTTAAGTTGCTCGGTCCTATCTTGGGCAGCAGGATATACTCCATAACCCACCCAGGCCTCTTCCAGGACTATTTTGTATGACTTTACTGGAATTGTGGTGTGTAATCCCCTGACAACTGTTCTGTCAAGTGCTTTACAGTGATTTGGTCCCAGGTAGTGAGAGAGGCTTATGCAGAATCACTTTTTTATGACCTATTTTTAATATTCCAGAGCAATGCAAATTTTAACTCATGGACCTGTTGTATTTTCTTCACAGAAGGTTCTGTGTCCATGAAGACAATATAGAGTGGGTTTAATATCTGTGCTTATGCAGAGCACAAAAACAGGAGGGGAAGTGGGTTAAGATGCTGTCTTAATAATAAAACTATGGCTGAAGTGTAGTCAGATAGTTTATAGCTGTAACACAGCGTTCCAGTTCATCTAACCATATGTGAGTGCTTCCACTGGCTTCACTGATGTTCCCTAAGCTTAAGGTGAGTTAAGCTTTGTGATCTGACTGTCTATAAATGCATCTCCATGCATGCATGTTTTTGTGAGCTCTCAGGAATTTGATAGGAGCATGCTCTTTTTTCTTGCCTGTGGGACATGAATATTGTCCCTACGGTTCAAGACATTGTCATACCTGCTTCTTGGCCCCAGTGAGACTCATGATTATGAGTTTCCTCGAGCTGGAATGACATAAAAACATAAATGAGAAATATAACCTTTTCATTTTATTTAATGGAAAACATCCAGAAGTGCTCCTTTGGGAGACAGCACTGCAATAGCCGATTTTACCCAGTACTTTTCTAGGACTGAAAAATAAGTGTGTATGGCTTCAACTCTTGTAACTTTGGGAGGAAGGAGAGATGCTAAAACCTCTTCCTTTCCTAATTTTTTAGCACGAGAACATCCTTTTGGTATCATGTCTTAACAAAGTCTCACATTATATTCAGTTATGAGCGTAGATAGGCTGTGTAACTGAGATGCAGAAAGAAAAAGAAGTTACTGGCTTGCTGAGAGTGGTCGGGTCTGCACGCTGGAGTGTTTTAAACGCAGTCAATAACAGGAAATACATGACTGCTGGAGCAGGACAGAGTTCAGATAGTTAGAGTGACTTGGTGAGCATCATACCTGCTGAACGCTTTTGGAGATCCAGGTGGCATGTGAAGACCCTGTTCTTCTGCCTCTGAGCACACACATTTCTTGCCTCCTTTGAAAGCTACACTGGGTTTATCTACATGGTATTTTCCAGGCTGACGAGAGTCTGCTTGGGCCACCGAAAGAGCCACCATAGAGCTTCCAAGAGCTCAGCTGGGAGAGAAGTGTTGTTATCTTTGGCACGGCAGCCTGAGCTGTGCTCAGCACTGACCACACTCTGGTCACTGGCTGCCTCTGCTCTGGGCAGCTGGGAGAGCCAGCAGGCTAGGCTGGCAGCTGCTCAAGGCACACGCAATCCTGGCTCTGGCCTGCTGACCAAATGGCATGTCGGCATTCCCACCATGTTAGGTTAGGACACTGGGAAAAACAAAGAAAAAAGGGTTGCTCCAAGGCTTGAAGAAGCGGCTGAGTGTATGTGACGCTGCTGTGAAAAGGCACAGGAGGTGAATGCATGGTTTCACAGGCTGAGTAATGGTTTACTGAGGTGTACGTAAAAGATAGGGTGGATCTGTGTAACTACAAGCTTACCTTTCAGATCTTGCCCTCCTTCACTTGAGAAGATTTCCTCAGTTCAGTACAAAAGCAATTGTTCATTGTGTGGTTTCTGTATTGTCTGTTGGCATTGAGCAGAGCCAAGCTTCCTCAGGTTTGCTGGGCAACCAACCACAGTTCCATTGTTCTTTTACCAGTCAAGGAGGATTTTCATAACCCTTGGTGTGCTAGATATCTATGTGTGAAATCTGATTTTAATCTGTCTCTATAAACACACCAACATATCTCTCACTAGCCCTCGGGGCGTTAATGCCTGAGGTAACGTCTGGATTCCGTGCTCCTCCCCTCCATCACTCCCTGCTTCCTCTTTCACACAAAAGCTTCTTGGCTCACAGGGTTTAGTCCTTCATCCTCACCAGATTTTTTTACGCAATTTCTCTTTGCTCACGTGTGGTGAGTGCCGCCCATGCACCTGCAGAAGGAGCAGATGGGAATTTTTCTGATGTGCCCCCGTGGCCCCATGGCAGCGGCTCTCACAGAGAAGAGCCTTTGGGGTCCTTCACAAGATTGCGGTGTGCTAAGTGCCAGTGCTCTGCCTGGACTGCCTGGTGACCAAAGCTGGTTTGGAGTCAGCCACGAAAGAGCTGATCACCCTCCTGAAAATGGTACCAACGTGCTGATTCGAATTCAGGAGTCAGAGGTTTGGCAAAGCTAATCACAGTGTGAAAAGAAAAGAGCTTTACCACCTGAGGTCTTTAACATAAAACTTTACCATCATAAAACCTGAAACTTTACCTGATGCTTCCAATCCTCTCTCAAATCCCTTGAAGAGTAAGAAACAAGGAAGTTGCCTTGCTTGCCAATACCTCTTATTTCAGCTGGAATACATTCCAGGTCATTTTTTGTCTCTCATTGAACTCAGAGAAGAGCACATGCAAAGATTAGCTCCACTTCCAGATGATAAAACAAAATGGATCTCTAATCTTGGTAGCTTTGTGCTACAAATTTCCTTTTTTGGCCAATATGCAGGTGGTACGGCTTTGTTACACTACCCAGCTTGCAAGCCTTGATCTTTAATTAGTGCTGTACCTGCACAAGCATCAGGGTCCGTAAATCTGCAAGGTGGTGACTGAAACTTGGGCCCATCATGCTAATTAAAAGAACTCACTCTTCTGGTAGGGAGAGGTTAGATTGTTTCCAATGAACCTAGTTAGTCCTTCTGTCATAACAAGCAGTGCCCAGTCTTGCACACGTGTGTTGTAACACCTTATCATCACCCTCTCATTACTGCAGGAAAAGCACAGAATGCAGAAAGGTTTATCGGGCGTCTGTTGTGCAACTCAGCGCTGACATGCATCCCATCATCATTCCTTGGGGAGGGCAGCAGAGAGGAGCTGCTGTTGAGATACTTGAATTTGGGCCATCTCTCCAGAAATAAAGTCCCTTCTGTTTCACATCAGGTAGAGTATGAAAGTTTGGCTCTCTCAGTGGAAAACTCAGTGATAGAAAAGAAATCAGCGAAGTGCAGCCACCTAAGAACCAAGAGTTAGATGCTGCTACTAACCCACAATAAAAGACCTCAAAACTGCATTATGAGCCATGGAGGAGTTCAAATTTGCTCCAGGAATAAAAATACAGCGAAGATAATTAACTAGGCATCCCTAAGTTTTCTGAGGAAGTGTTTCCTGCTTGTCTAAGGTTAAGAAAGCTGCAAGTTTGCATTTGTGTACAACCAAAAGGGATGGTTCTTGAAGAGTTACCCTACACAAAGAAAAGGCTTCTGCAGCTGATGGAGGTTCTAGCCTCTTTCTCATGGAACTTTCCAGAATTCCCCATTGATTTGAGTGGAAGCAAAATTTGGCTCTAACTACTAAAGCAAGGCAGACATTAAAGAACCACAATGTCACTTGGTGTCAGCTACACTTTATTATAATAATTATTGTGTTGCTTAATGGCAAATGAATAGTATTGACTCTTACAAAATGTGTTTTTCTTTGGAAATGTTTATATTGTCATCCAGAAAGGGGGTTGCAAGAAAGAGCTGCCCTACAACTCTTGGTGTTTCTTAGGACTTAGCAGGACCTTATTGTGCAGCTTAAAACTGAGCACAGCTGTTTGCATGACAAGGCAATATACACAAACTTAATTGTACAATAGCAAAAGACATTTAATGCGGCCACTTTCATCACACCTTGTTTCAAATAAATTTTAAGGAATGGTAACACATGTTGGTCTAACCACACAACTGAAAATACATTGAAAATATTAATATATATCACTTAGCTTTCAAATAAGAAGCAAAGTTAATCAATATGCAAATTCTATGTGACTGAGAACAGGACAAGAGCATCCTCTGGAGTGATTTTATTATCTGGCAGATACGTAAGATTCTACCTATCTTGTGGAATGTTAAACACGGAGCAGACCTAGGCTTCTCCTACCCCTATCCATGGTTATGGCTACCAGGAAGGCATGTCTGAAAGAATTACACTGATGGGATAGGAAGGAATTACACTGATGGGATAGCCAAATGTTTCGGGTGTCAATGTGACGTGCTGTCAAGCACGTTCTCTAAGCTGGGGATGTCATTGAGAAGCAAAACCTTTTTCCCCAGCTTAATTCAAGTATTAAGAGTCCAGGAGGGGACAAACATTTTTCAAACCACGAGGAATTTTGATGGAGGAAGCATGGAATTCTGGCATGAGCAGGGCAACTAACCTGCTTCCCAACGTTGTAACAAGGGAGGATTGAGTCTGGAGAAGCTTAGGGAAATTTGCAGGAGGGCAGGAGAAGGCGAAAAAGGACTCTGGAGGTGAGGCAGAACCAAGTCACAGGGCCATGACACCAAGGAGGAGTCAATCCCACCAGACCCAGAGGATTTGCTGTAAAACCTTGCCTTGAGCAGAGCCTCCGGCAGAGGAGACCAGACACAGCCACTATGTCTGGGCCGGAAAATAAAAAAGTTACGCTGATAAATCGGGTGTTTCACAGAGGAGACAGGAGAATGATAAATGGTAAACAGGAAGGATCTCCTGCTGCTCAGTTTAACAAAAAGAATGACATGGAAAGACTTGTTAGCAGATTATATGCACCTAATTGGAAAGGAGAAATATGCTAATAGAGAGAACATGCTCCTGAAGACAGCATTTGAATGTGATGAAGCTGAATATGAATGAATTCCAGAAATGGAGTGTGAATTTTGGAAACAGTGTATCAAAGATTTCCATGGATGGAATTGTGTAAATCATCAGATAATAATCAGTCAAAAATCCTTACAAAGACTGACATAGAGGTGTAGATTGCTGTCTCATTCCTCATTTCACATGACTATTTAAAACACCAATATTACAGCAATTCTTTTTTATCAGCCTCTGAAGATTGATGCAAAGAAGTGGAAAATGCTTGCTAAACTTGTCTAAAGATTTACATTCTTATTAACTCCACAGAAGCAGTGCCACTAACAGGAAGAGAATGCCTTTTCCAGATATGTTTTCTTCAGCACACCCTGTGTAGGAAATGCAGGTCTCTACTCCAGAAAAATGGATAATTTACAGAAGAGGCTGATTGCTTTACAGTATGAAACTGAAAGCTACATTTCATTAAAACAAGTTGGCTGTTCTGGGAGTGGGACTGCTAAAGTGATAAATCCTGAAGAGCTGTGGTAACATGGGTCTGCTCTAACAGGTTTTACAGTGTTTACAGGCAGCACTGGCCAGTGAATAAAACAGAGCCCTTTATGCTGCCAGCATTTTAACAGATCTGATTGTTAACTCGAATTTTTGATTTGTCAGAGCTATTTCAGAAGGCTGAAAACAGTGAGGGAATATGTCCCTAAACAAGGCATGAAAGGCTTTTCCATCTGAGTAACATCTATTAATCTTAAGAATGGTCCGAGTAGAATCAAGATATATTCTTTTATTTCATGTCAGTGAGAGACGACACAAAACACACCAAAGAATTGTCTTGCTTCTGAGAAGAAGATATGATCACAGAAGCAGATATGATCACATACTTGTATTCTTCAGCAAGAGTTTTCATTGTCTAGAGAGCCTTATTACCTCGAATGGCAAAGCCACCTCTTTATTTTTTTCCCCATGGTCACATTCTAGGAGCACTTGACCACCTGCAGAGGTCTGATTGCAGGGCTGGAATCTTGGTTCAGCTACTTGTGTTTACATTTTTTACCAAAATTAAGGTTCATTACTTCACATTCCAGAGGTTTCTAGTATAAAACCAGTTAGTACGGATATCACCCTGTAATCACGCAGGACCATTTACAAGACTTCTCCAGTTAAAAAGCCTTGCTTTTTTTTTTTTTTTTTTGGCAGGGAGGAAATAAGTATTTTCCTATAAAACTTCTTAGGAGTTATCATCTGGGACATAATCACAAACAAATATTAGTTTTCCCCTTGAGAATCTAAGTTGGTTATGCTGGCACATGAAATTGGGTCTTGAGACTCTTACCGTTTGTGTTGTCCTGTACAGAGAGGATTAGACATTATGGGTTGTATATTGTATAGGATCCTATCACGTATTTCTTTGGTCCCACATGTCCCTGAAGCAGAAGAAAGAACCACAGCCTTTTCAGGTAGTTAATCTGTGCCAGGCAATCTGTTGATCTTTCAATCTACATATTTCTTGTTCCACAGCAATACGCACAATTACTGGGCTGATATAGATGGCAGTTATTACACACCCAGCCTAATAGAAAGGAAAAAACCCATACAGATAGAAAGGAATCCCATAGCAATTAAATCTAAGAAACACACAGATAAATACTGCACTATCTTTTCCCTTTGACCCAATATCAACTCAGATCGCCTCCCTATGCAAGACTGTACTTGTCCCAAATAATCAAAATCCATACCATATGCAATAAACATGCTGAAGAAAACCTGCCTCAACTGGAGAAAACTGAGAGTATGATATTCCACTAAATAAACAATGTCTCAATAATGGCTATTAGCTTCAAAGGAGAAAGCCATTTCTGGACAATTGAAAACAATCATAACACCTTCCCTTGCATTGGTTTGTGCCAATTTAGCAAGGAAGACAAGCAGCACCTTTGCGGAAGAGGTTTGGTGTATAACTAGAAACAAAGAAATAATTTAAAGTAGCTTTTAAAGACATTATATAATGTATTAGAAAAATTTTGTTTGCAAAGCATCTGGGTCTATTTCTATGCTTTTGCAAGTAGAAATCAAGCATAGTGGCTCTTCATCCACAGAAGTTTCTCTTCAGCTTTATCATAGTAAGAATGATAACACCTTTACAGGCATAGATACATTCCCTGAAGACCAGTGGCTTCATCATGTACTCTCACTAAAGTTAAACAAGAATATTTCAGCATCTACACTCTTTACAACATGCAGGAGTGAATTGCTGAATTACAGGTTTAGCTCCCTCACTATTCTATCTTCATACTACTTGTCTATCTTCCTGTCTTCTCTTTATCTTTCATTTTATCTCTGAGCTGTTTTCAAGATCCACTGGAATTTAAATGAGGGGAGAAAAATGGTCCCTCTTCACAACAGCTGAGTGCATTCAAGCAAACTGATTGAGCCTTCCTTACCCCAAAGATATGGAACAAAGGGATTGAAAATTGCCATGTGGCCAGAATTTCTAGCCAGGAGCTTTTGAAATGCTAGGCAAACAAATGCAATATCTAATGTCAGAGCTGATGTTGCATCACAAGTCATTGGGAAGACATTTAGTGCTCTTTTCCCCACTGCGTTTGTTGTTAGAAGAGTGGTATTTACTGTTGCACCTTCATGCCTGGAAGCACACACAAACTCATCCCGTTTTTATTATCCTAATATTTCTATCACTCACAGTATGATTGAAAAGTTCCTGGAAGGATAAATCCCATCTCAGGGAGGTGCCTTTTGTGGGTTCCAAAAATGTCAGTTTACATTTGGTTGATTCATAATTGTGGAACAGGCATTTCTCAGCCCACAATTTGAATAGTATAGGAGGTTTGGGTTGTTTTTTTTTTTTTTTTAGGGGAGGTTTTGGAAACAGGTCAAACCCCTACATTCAGAAGCACAAAGCATTGTGGTGTTTCACATCCACGACTTAGCAGAGTCCAGACTCTGTGGCTACATGGAAAGCAGCCCCTCCATTTCCTTCTGTGTGTGTGTGTGCTGGGCAGTGCTGACAAGAATCCGGCAGTGGGGATGATGCTCAAATTCCATCTCAGTGTGTGAGGGGAAGAGTGCTGAGAGACGTGGGCTGTGCTGGCACTTGGGCTCAGAAACTGCTGCAGAGGTTCGTGGTGCCACCTGCCTGTCCCACCTCGGCCAGCTGAGAGGCAAGAATCCCAATTTTACAGATGGATCTTCCGAGAAAAAAAAACCCACCTTTTTGCCGTGGGTTGCCCAGAGAGAAGAGAACAGCTGTTGGAAGGTGCCGAGAGGTATGGAATCATAGAAACAGTCCCAGAAGAGGGAGGTGAGTAGGGAAAGGCCAGATGAGGTTTTCAGAAGCACATAATAAATTGTGAAGCCATGTTATAAATATTATTTAGTGCATGGTTCTTCAGTTTATCTTGCTGGGAGGATAAGACCGCCCATACATTTATGCATATGCCGTATATAATATTTACAAAGACACATAAAACACTTCTGTAAATAGGACCCTATTTATAGATAAATGTCCTGCTGTGTTTTGAAGTACTCCTGGCTTTTTCTTTTTCTTATTAATTTGGTATTATATTTATTAGTATAAAGATAACAGTGGAATGAATAAATGTTCCTCAGCACTGGAATAGCTTCATCCTCGGCTGTTTACAACTTTCGCACACTTGTATAAACCAACTGGTATCAAGTTCAAAAGGAATCGTATCAGTGACTGAGAAAAATCAAAACAGATGCTCATTACATTTGTCTAAGATAAAATTAACTGAACCTGTCGTATTTCATGGGCAATCCTTCTAACATCTGCAGAACAAAGCAAATACACTTAATTCACTACAGCCGTTAGTTTATAGGTCGGATATGGCCTCTCAGGGCTATTGTGTTTGTGTTTAAAAAGCTTAGAGTTAAGTTTGAAAACAATAAAGCTGGAAATGTTTATTTTTGTGGCCTGAGATAATCATCCTCCCTGAGTTTCAGTTATCTAATTCAAGGTTTACACTCGGATGGAATAACCAGACTCAGCACAAATAATTCATATGGGGAAAGGGAACTCATGAAGGTTATTAATGAATTTAACTGTTACCTTCTGATACTGAAGAGGAACCTCTGTCTTAAATAGATCTTAAATAGATCCCAGGAGAAAGACACACCCATATGTCTCCAGAAAAGGCATCTCTCTTCATTGCTGTACAGTTTGACTTGATTGGAGAAATTGCTCTCTCTGCCCTGAAAGATAAAGGTGTGCTGACAGGTCTGTAACAGTGGTCTTAGTTCTTCATGCCTCAAATTTTCCAAGCAATAAAACAGTGTTTATCTCTAATCGGGTATCTCACCATGGCCTGCCACGTCCATCCCAAATTTGGGGTGGTACCACTGTGGCTGAGGTCCTTGAGATGACGAAGGCCAATCACGTCCAGGGATGTACGAGCGAGAGTGTTGCCAGCGGGGGATTCCTCCCTTCTGCCCAGCCCTTGTGAGGCGGCTCCTGCACTACTGGGCCTAGTTTTGCACTTCCCATGGAAGAAAAATGTTGGCATATTGCAGTCAGCCCATGGAGCACCTGATGTATGAAAGGGGCTGTGAAAGTTGCATTTGTTCGCCTTGAAGAAGAAAAGGCTGAGTTGAGGATGGGAGGGATTTTCCTTTTTGTCTTCAATTACTTAGAGAAGGATTATAGAGAATACAGAACTCTTCTCAAACTTGTGCAGTGAAATGCAACAGATTTCAGGAGCTCCTGCTTAGACATAAGAAAAATGTATTCCCTTGAGAGAGGCATAACACTGGAAAAGGTATCCACAGAACCTGTTGGATTTCCTTAAATCTTTAAAACTCAGTCTGACAAGTCCCTGAGCAACTGACTCTATCTTCAAAACAGATAGCAGGAGGCTAGTCTAGAGACTTCCAGAGGCTGCTTCCAACCTCAGCTGTCCTGTGACTCTATGGAAGTGGCCATGGGACACTGCCACACAGATCTTTGGGAATTTCCCATCTCCCTCTTCTTTATCTTCACTTCTTCCAAATTTGGAATATTTCGCTCTCCAATGGAAACAACTTCACATTTGGGGAGCTCAAATACAAGTCAGGAGATTAGAAACCAGGTATTTCATACACCATTCAGATCCTAGAAACAGTAGCTACATCTTTGACCTTGTTCACAGATTTCTGACTATTCATAGACTGTTACTACATCAATGTTTTACCCAGTTCTACATTCTATACAGTTTTTTAACAGTTAAAAAAAATCTTTTAAGACTTTTTTTAATCTTTCAAAAATGCACCAGATTGTGCTTCGTTGTTTTGAGCAATGGAAGAAGGTGGCTGTAAAGGATATACTCAATGCAAGCCTGCTTTGTGAGGACCTCATATCCTTGGGGAAGAGCCAGAGGGGGTCAGAAGAGAGGTGGTTCTGACCTTTAAGTACTTGTATTTTGAAAGAAATATCAGGGATTTTTTAAAAATTATTTTGCATCAGCTGGATTCTTAATATGAAATCATTCTTTAAGTACAATCTCTGCAAGGTATGGGATATTGCGCCATTTTTATGGCACTCGGTTTTAAAGCAGAATGGTTGGGGTTTATTAGACACACAGGCCTTCAGGGCTCTTTTCTGGTAATTAGACACATAAGTTAAATCCATAAAAGTGCTTTCTTGGAACCACTGCAGCTAAAAGGGTGACACAATTTACTTTTGTGCTTGGCATGAGTCCTTGCAGCAATATATACTATTTTATTTCAGGATGTGTAAACTACACATTATTTTAACAGTAGAAACAATTATAACTAGACTTGCTTATTCATGCTAACTCATAATATCATTATAGAATGATTTGAGGTTCAAGCTGAGAACACCAAAAAGGTACTTTCTGTTTTTATACAAAAATCCATAAAAAATACTGCCACAAAAATCTCTGCAGAAAACCAATAGGAAGATTTAATAGGGAGGGGAAAATTTCTGTGTGCAATCAGAAAAAAGAGGTTTGTTCTACACTGTGATTTGAGAGGGAATGGAAGAACATGAGTTAGTAACGAGAGAGAAAAGGACACCTTCTGTTTAAAAAGCTGTAGTTAGTCCTACCAGCCAAAGCTTCCCCCACAGCTTCTGGAGATACGCCTCAGCCCTGACTTTCCCCTGCTGGAATGAACATAAGCAACCATTTTTCAAGAATGAGTGTGCCTCACTTCCCTGTGAGGCCACGTGACTCTGAGATCACATTTCAAGATAAAGCAAGGAAAGATGTTACCCTTTTGAACCAGCATCTGTATAAACTCTGAAGTGTTCTTTGCAAATGGCAATGCTCACGTTCATGTGGAGCATCCATGTGCAGACAGATCTTGACTTCTAACCAGCTGCAGATCACTTAAATGAGTCCTTGGCCATTATTTACTTATCGCAAACAACTTTTCTTCCTTGGGACATGTAAATAGAGACAGGCCCGAGATTCAAACCAATTTTCTAGAAGCTGATAAAACCATTGCAAAGATGCTGAGTACTGCACTCTTAAACAAGATAGCTGAAGCATTTCAGATTTAGACCATCCAACTAAAATGTCAATCCGATTTAGTAACCAGTAGTGGGATAGCAAATGCAAGGAGGAAGGGTATCTAAAACAGCATTTTAGATTTTCCATATTAGAAGATGATGGATTATCATGTCTATCAAAAGACCAGAGTGCTTTCAGCTCTGTGTTGATACTTCCTTTCTCATACCAAACAGTTCCCAACTTTTTGGAAGTCTGTAAGAAGTTATTCAAGTTCTAGTAGAAGGCTGTCTGTACCATTAATAAAATGACCCATGCTGAAATGGGCTAGTTTTTCCTCAGGCAGCTTCAGAGAAAAAAATGATTTAATGAACGAGGAGAACAAATTACTCTTTTACTCTTTGGATAAGGTTTGTCACAGCAAACTTCAGGTGAACTGTCAAAATAAAGTTGAGGGAGTGTATGCTTCTGCTCCCTGTGTCACACAGCTCCTCTGAACATACAGAGATGTTAACTCTTGGGACTTCTCAGATTGTCTTCTTTCACTGGGAATCAGATTCATTTTTCTCTAGCAAAACCCACGGAAATATCAGTGCTCAAATTGCCAATCTCTGTTCCCTAAAGTGGATAGTATTGCTGAAATATTCTCCCTAAGGCATGCTGAGTCCCACTGTTTCTCTGCTCAGGGGATATCTGTTAGTCAATAAAAAAAGAGCTTGAGCCTGTTGACACTGCTGTGCCAGAGTGCTTTAGTGAAAATCTTCGACATCTGCAAATAGAGTGCTTTCCCAAGGCTGCTGGCAAACACCAAAAACCTGATCTGAAATATTGAAACGCATGCATGCAAGGAAAACAGCAGAAATCAGTCATGAAAGGAAGAACATTTTAATTCACAATATCTAGGATCAGAGCCAAGGCACAAATAAAAAATCATAGTATCACAGAATCACAGAATTGGAAGAGATTGGAAAAGACCTCTAAGTCCAACAATTAACCTCACGCTGCCAAGTCCACCACCAAACCATATCCCCAAGTGCCACATCTACACAGCTTTTACATCTCTTCAGGGTTGGTGACCCAACTGCTTCCCTGGGCAGCCTGTTCCAAAGCTTGACAACCCTTTCTGTGAAGAATTTTTTCCTGATATCCAATCTAAACCATTCCTGGTGCAAGCTTAGGCCATTTCCTCTTGTCCTGTCACTTGTCACTTGGGAACAGAGATTGACACCCACTTTGTTACACCCTCCTGTCAGGGAGTCGTAGAGAGCAATAAGGTCACTCCTGAGCCTCCTTTTCTCAGGCAGAGCCCCCACAGCTCCCTCAGCTGCTCCTCAAAGGACTTGTGCTCCAGACCCTTTGCCAGGTCCATTGCTCTTCTTTGGAAGTGGAACAAACGAAGCAGGAATCAAAAAGCACCTGAATCTGGTGTCAAAAGCCAAAATCTGAAAGTACAGGAGGAGCCAAAAGCTAAGGGTGAAGGCTTGAAGCACCAGCTAGCTGGGGAACAATGTGGTCTGCTTCAAAGTTTACCTGTGGTTAGGTTGTGGTTCCCAAAGCTCAGGCTGAAAAGAGCAGCTCTTTGATCCATGCTAATGAACCCCATATAGTGGGAAGTGAGGCCAGACTCAGAGACCTCAAAACAAGCCACAGCAGAACAAGCTCCTGGTTTGTTTAAGGGCATATCTGAATGCAGCAGCTGATCTGAACTGCAGGGTTTGGGAGGCTCTCAGTGGCACACTTGCGCTGTGCTTGGTGCAGCATTTTGTTCAAGTATTTTGCTATTATTCTGTTTCTCCAGCAAGACCCAGATATCAGAAAGAATGTAAATATGGGTACAGAAACTCCCCGTCCTGCAAGTCATGGAAAGGGTTTTGTTCCTTTCCATAGACTTTGGATCAAGTTCACGAGGTCTTTAGGAGCTCATTCAGTTGTGTGATTGTGAATAATTGTCTCCCTTCTCCTACAGGTACTCTGCTTTGGCAGGCTGACTGCTGCTGTTTTTCAAAGACCTTGAGAAACAGAATGACAGGAAGTATTAGACAGGGTAATTTTCCTGTGATGAATTAGGGCGGGGCATTCATTTGTTCCTTTGAGAAATCTTTGATCTGGTTTTATATCTTCGCTGTTCTTGATGGGAAACAAACTGAGGCTATGTCAAGTAGTCATGAGCGGCGTGATGCCTGTGCCTTAAGTTCTCACCTCCTTCCAGAAGGCTTAGTGATCATCTGGTTCCCTCAGACTCCTGACAACTCCTATAACAAGCCATAAGGGGGGAAAGCCAGGGGAAAAGCAGTATAGGTCAGCACTTGAGGCCACGTTATAAAGTGTGTGGTAATTTGGACTGCTGCATTTACAGCTAAGTTCTACCAGATGACACATTGAGAATGAATCATAACATGCCTGAATCTGCACATCCTTCTCACTGCAGCAAGCTCAGGGCAAGAAGGGACAAAGGGATTAACTACTCTGTTGTCTCATTCCCCAGGATGCCAAATCAAAGACCTGCCTTCTGCTTTTTGGATCTGCTTTTTGCCACAGCTCACTCCAGTCCAGAAGCCCATTATCAATAGTTTTATGTATATTTACTCATATATTACATATATTTATGCACACACACTGAGTCAAACAATATATACACACTAATTTCCATGGTTTCAACATGGTTTGCTTATGTCAGCTGTGTGACAAGTGTTAGAAGGATCATCAGCCATGTGAGGGAGTGAGCTGCAATTGCTAAAAGCAGGTGAAAGCTGCTTCTTCACCTCCCAAAAGCTTATGGCACAAAATGATGGAGAGGAAGACAAAACTCGGGAGACTTTTCTGTGGGTTTTTCTGAAATGACACTGTTTGCCCTTCCTCTGACTTCTGCTGTTCTTGAGCAACTGGCAGTGCTAAGCTATTAGGAAACAGGGCATGCATGTTGCACCCAAAAATCTCTCATAAACACCTGTCTATCATGGCTCCTTAGGAGGAAAATGTACTTTTGCCATTGCTCCTGGCATCTTGGAACAACAGCACACACCACTTGGTTCTCTGACCTGCCCAGCTGGGTCTGGCTGTATGTAGAGCTTAGTGAAAACAGAACACGGTTCAGTCCAGAACATCTCCCATCGGATCTTTTTTTTTTTTCTCTCTGTAAAATGTTACCCACAAAGGTCTTCCATGAGTGAACGCTTCCAGCATTCCTACAGTCTCATTCAGCTTTTTTCTGTAGGTCTTGTTGAGACAGGAGGGTGAAAATAAACACACCTCTGGCGGGTGAATGGATGGCTTGGAAATATGTAGTAGGATGTAAGAGATTTCTTTTTTCTCTTTCTCTGTTTTCAGTCCTGGCTAGACTTCTGTTGCATTCGTAGCAACTGCCTTCTGCATAAGGAGATGGCATCAGCATTCAGGAGTAATTTTTTCTTTCACAGCCTATAGAACACACTTCAAAAACCATTTTGAAAACACAAACGTCGTCTTTGAATTGTACCAAACATAAGTGAGAGCCTGGGAACAATGAGGTTTGTTCTCTTCATCTGAAACAAAGTGCACTGAGATGAAAAGCTGAAGTCTTGATCTTGGCAAAAGCACCTGATGCACGCTTTGAAGGAGCTCCTTCCCCCCCTTGCTCTTCCTCGTTCCCACCAGCTGCCCTCAGATGGTGATTGCAAGGGGCAATTTCTCTGACGGAGAAGGAAAGGGTAGTTGAGGGATTTCAGTGAGCTCAGTTTATACCCTCATATACTCCCAGTAAAGCCTTCTTGAGGCCGTTTTGAAAGGACTTTGTCTAGCCCAGTGACAGCTGTTTCTTTCATCATCTGTTTTTTATGTTACATTACTGTTTAACATTACTCTCTGTTAGGTCTAACCACTCTTCTTTTGAGGGGCAGCTTTCTGAAAGGGGCTAAAGAATTTATTTCTTAAAAAATCCTGCATTGAAAAAGACCGAGAGAGAAGTATATTACCCTGAGAGAAAAGTTTTGGTTTGGCTTTAGTGCCTGGAAATGCGTTAGCAGAAATGGAGGTAAACACCTTGTTGGAATTAGTCATTCACTACTTCTCTACTTCCCCTCTTACAAGAAGACAGAGAGCTCGGGGCAAGTCCCTGGCAGCAATTGCAAAGCTGGGTGGGGATTCCCTTCCACAGCAGAAAGAGTGATTATTCTCTATCACTGCCTGATCCTTTTTAGCTGTCCTTGGACGTCTATTTTACGACTCATTTTCTCTCCAATGGCATGAAGCAGTGCTGCTGTTCTTTCCCTCTTGTCTGTTCCTCTGAAAGCCACCGAGTCCCACACGCAGAGGATCATCACCTAGTAAGGGTGGAACAATTCTAAAATAATAATAATAACAAAGAAAGCTAATTTGTACTAAATTCTAAGATAAAGATTTGATGCTGAAATCCCAAGTCAGTGCTTGAGCAGATTAGGTTCACAGACAAGACTTTCCAGCCGTTCATTGCTATTTAATTCTGCACCAACAGAAACGATACCTGATTTCTGTACTGACAGAAAACCAGAGAGGTTGAGGAGAAAAAGAAGAGGCCAGGAAATCTTCTGAGGAGAGAATTCAGCAGGAGTGGAGGTAGTTAAAAAGAAGATAAGAATCTAGCGCAAGGTTTTGCTAAGGTTTGATATATTGGTTTTATTTGTAAAGGCAGGCTAATTTTGTGTCAGAATGACCCAGAATTAGAGAAACTTTTCCATCTATGTACTAAGGGGCCATATTTCATGCAATTTTTATGCATTAGAATACTCATATCTCATTTTACTACCTCCTCCTGCATAAAATAAACTTAATGCAAATAAATGCTTGAGATTTCTGTATTGTTCTGTTTTTTCACAGGTCTGACAGTGTCCTAATCATTAAAAGAAGGTGATGATCTTTCACCACAGTTTTTTCCCCATCATTCAGAAAGAATCCCAGCAAACTTCACAGATCTGAACTAATTAAAACCAGCAACAAACACGCCTCTTCAGTTTTGATTCAAAAACCAAATAGGATTATGATTTACGGATATAAATAAGAGGCTGATTTCATAATTGTTAAGCATAAATACGACGGGCTCCAGCCACCAAGCGTTTTCAATTTTTATTTAGGGCAAGCTAATAAATCAGGCTCTGATCTCGGAGCGTATCTGGAAACATCAAATGAAAGGCAGTTGCAAGGTTATTGTGGAGAAATGTGAAAAACTGGATAGGTAAACATAAATACTTTAAAAGTATCAATATAAAATATTGCTGCAAGCTGATGAAAGGTTTCAGCTCCAGGGTGTTTTATTCCAAGACTTCTCCAGACTTCTTTTTTCTTGACAGCAAAGCAGCTGTGCTTGTGCAATCTAGCATTGTGTCAGGAAATGAACTGAAGCTGTGTGCAGGATACCAGTTGTGGGAGTGCTCTTAAACCAGCTCACAAAGGGCTGGGAACTCAACCCTCCTGATTGTGCCTGTCCTGAGCGGTCCAAACTGCAACCAGAGGCCTGTCCCAACAGGGTCAGCAAAGGAATTGCAGGATGGTCCTTCATGGATGGCATCTGCTGTGATTTCCACACACCCTATGTCAGAAATAGATTTTTAATCCACTATTTAAGAATCAATTTCCAATCTTAGCTGAGGCAAGCAGAGTATCTTCCTCCCGAACTCCCCTGTGGTCATTCTTGTATCTCAGGCATAGAATTCACCCTTGTTTTTCCATTGTTCACTGACAGTGCAAAAGGCCCTGCTCTCTAACTTACTTCATTTTTCCTTTACAGTTCTCCAAAGAGAAGAAGGCGTTTCTTGCCAAACGCTGCTGTCAGTCTGACAAAACTGTGGGCTTGATCACATGAAAATCGAAAGTGTTTCTCTTCTCAATAGATTAAATGATTGAGTACAGACTTCTTTAATAGAGCAGTCAGCATAACTCACCCATAAACTCAGCATGGAGCCCTGTGTTCACCATGTTCTAAATTGCTGACAAACAGTTTATGGTTTGTCACATTTGGCAATCTCTGTACAGGAAAAGGGCCAGCCTTCAGCTGAAATAAAAATAGGTGCTTTGACCAGAACTTGGAAACAACTAGTAGGAAGAGAAATTGTACAAATATATATAAAAATGTTCAGCTCTTTGTTTCCCACTTTACCGGCTTTAGCTTTATATATCATCATAGCTGTCCTTTCCAGTCACCTTCCCATCTGTAAATCTGGCAATATAAACAACGGTAAGATTTTGTATTGTGCAATTAGATCTAATTTCTGACATATTCAGTAAAAGCTGGGTGTTAATGAAATAGAATGGCAACTAAAGGAGCAAGGAAGGTGAACTTGAAAAACATCTTGACTCTATTATTTTACTCTCATAAATCTTGTAGCAGGTGGCACAGAGCTTAGGGGGTTTACGGTGTTTTTTCTTGCTCTCTTCCTTTTGGCAACGTTTTGAAAGTTAAAAATTGTTGTTTAGTTGGTTTTTTTTAAGTGTTTTGTTTAGACTTTCTACAAACATCTAGTATTGGGAAAAAAAAATCATGCCCGATAATTTTAGCAGATTTTTGGACAAGTAAATGGTTCCATTTCTGTAACACCGTAACTCTGTCACAGCGGGGCACATGGAACCATCGACTCAAAGTAGTTCATGGAACCATAATCCAAATGGCAGCAAGCAGCAAAAATAAAGTGCTGAAAAAACTAGTAGTAACATGGGTGCGATAGATATATTTTGGTATAAACTGCATGGTTTTGCTGTATAATGTCAGAAAGAGCCATCTGAGAATCCACAGGTGGTATCAGCCTCTTCAATGACAGCTGATTAACTTGTTGGTTAAAATTATGATGCTTTAGCAAAGCCACAGGGGGATTAAAGATTAGAATAGCAGAAGCGTCACAGATCAGAATTCAGCAGCTTCTTTATATACTTGACATACCTTAAAAAGCCCAGATATTCTTGACCTAATTCCACTTGATCTCTAAAAAGCACTCAAAGGCTGCATGGCCTGCAACTGCCCCGAGAATAATGTTGCTACAAAGACTTGTCTCCACTTAAGTAGAATATAAATTCAGGGCAGATTGCTGAATTTATTTCTCTCAGTTTATTTAAAGCAATCACAGCAGAGGTTATTACAAACACTGGCATTTAGTTTCTGTGGCCAGAGGACCTGGATGAAGAAGAGGTATCTCCCTAGAACACGGCTGGCACTGCCTGTGTGGAGCCATCAGGTGACACAAGGAGCTCACAGGCTGGATGGAGTACTTCACCCACGTATTTACAGCTGGCTCAGGGGTAAAGATGACGGATGAGGAAGTCAGGAGCCAAGACAGGACAAGGAAAGGTCTTCATCAATTTCTGCTCTCCTCTTTTCTGCCTTTAAATCCAGAGAATCTCTTTTGCAGGCACGACTGCCCTCTCAGCATTTAGATCATACCAGAAAGCTGTGGATTTCCAACAATAAGGGGTCTAAAAAATCCATCTTTTGGTACCTTCTGTTTTACCTTTGATGTAGCACTATCCATAGAATAAAAAGTTTTCTGTGTTGGGAATAAACAACTGAGCATGTAGAGGGCTGCAATATTTCAAGAAGCTGAATGGTACAGGACTATTTGCCAAATGCATCCTCTTTCAGAGGATCCTAGGATCCTGAAATGTGCCATAGTGCCAAATCACAAGAGGCAGTTAACCTAATTTTGCTATTTTTTTCGTAGTGAACTGGAGCTTATTTATACCATTTAGTGCAACTTGTCCATCCAGCCACAAACAAACCACTTTCTGTACTGTAATCCCTGATTTGAGAATAGTACAACTCCTTTGCTTTTTACAGCCTTTGTTCCACCAACCCCTCACATATGCTAATAAAACACTTCCCAACACAGAAATACATTCTTTGCTTCTGACACAAAGTATGAGAAGAAAAACTCCATAGCTGACAAATTTCCTTACATCATTTATTTTTAAAGCATTTTATAGATGCTAATAAAGTGTTATGGGTGTCATCCAAATTTTGGTGACATAAGTGAAAAAACTCCCACCACTTCAGTGACTTCAGCGAGCTCTGGATGTTACATGAGTAACATTCATTCCATAAATCCGGGCAGATATCATCCAGACAGGATTCTTGGATTTCAAACTTTACTTTTTTTCTGATAATCTTTTTTGTGGTTTGTTTCCATTTCACATAGAATTTTGACACGTTTAGTTTCTGATCCAAATCAGAATGAAGTCAAAAAGCCTTGACAATTTTATGACACTGGTAATTTTGTCAGTCTGGTGTAAAGAAGTACCACACATCAAGAAACCAGGGTCATCCAAGATACAGACACTGCAGAGACTGAAATTATGACTCATTAAATAAATTACTACACTAAAATATAGAAAATACAAACACATCAACACTTGAGCTATTCATATTAATTTAAATTTGTTTATTGTGTTAATCCCTTATTGAAGAGTTAACAGAGATTCAAAAAAGGTCAAACCCACAAATGACGAAAAGACTCTAGCCTAATTTTGGAGTTAACCAGTTTTATTTAAATGGAACAGCTGCTTGCTGAAGAGCTTTCAAATTGTTTTCATGGTAAAAGGCATTCTAACAAACATTGTGCCTCATTTGCAGATTCTTCTGGCTTGTTAAACATTCCTAGTTGTATTCCTGAATAACAGAGAGTGACAAGAAAAAGTATTTCGTTTAGAATGAACCCTTTGTCAGGCCAGCCTCTGGATGGTGAATTTAAAGATTTCAGAAAGTGTCTGCTACATTTGAGGAGAGCCTTCTATGAATAAAGAACCACAGGCATATCCTGTTAATCAGTTTTTCAGCCATAAATCTTTGGGCAATCTAGGGAAGTTAGTAGATAATATTATCCCTGAGAAATGGGAATTATTTTTGTAAATGGAGATATGAATTAATTTAATTCTCTAAATTTATGATTCAGCATTCTTTGGTCATTATTTAGAGAATGCTGAATCATAAACTTAGCATCTTTGCATCTTATAGAAGCAAATTACTTACAAAAGCACTGTCATGCAATTGTGAATTATTGCAAGTAGAAATAAAAATACATTTCTAGGATCCTTTTATGGCAGCTGATGGAAACATGGGGTATTTTAGTGGTAACCACCTCATCATCAGTTAACTTGATAGAAATACAGACTCCAAGGTAGCCCAGGTAAAAGAAACCTAACGTGGTTGAAGGCTGTGAACTGAAATCTCGAAGGAGTCGTGGATCACAATCATACAAGGGTACATAGGACAGATGGGAATGGTTGGGAATGGATGGGAATTAACAGCTGTTAAAGGCTGGCACCAAAATTTACACCTAAATGCCTTCAGTGTATTGGGCCTCCAACAGCAGCTTCAGTGCCATAGACATATCCAGCATCCAAAGGGTCTGAAACGAGAGAATTTCGTGATTCCTGTGGGCACTACCAATGCTTTGGAAAGACTGGTCAAGGAAAGGCTTCAGCACTGACAGCTGAAGTAGAGCTTCAGAAGGGCCCGATTTAATTCCATATACTGGATTTCATATACAGTTTGCTTTTTTTTTTTTTTTTAAATAATTCTGAGCCAAAACTCTCTTCAAACTTGGCATTGCTGCTTCCACATGTGATGTATGTAGATGGCAGAATAGCACATGAAGGTGAGGAGCATTTCTACATCTCCTTCACCCGCTTTGCAAATGAGCACTCCCAAGCAGGGAGTATTTAGCTCTTGGCAGGTGACTGTCTAGTTGTGCCTCACTTGGAAAAAAGGCTTTCCCTTTCATCCAACAACTGAAGCACAACAAGGACACAAATCACAACGGGGAAGTTTTATTCAGAGTTTGTAATTTTTCTGCTTCCTGTGTTATTTTTGATAGTGTTCCTAGTCTTCAAAATCTTCACCAGTTTTTACATGCTGAGCTCTTTGTCCCAGGTCACCTGCTGCTTTGTGGGCACTACATCATGAGGTACCTCCTTTCACTTACTAGGATTCAGTATTCCTAGAGAGGAAGGAAGCTAAAGGACATGAGAGGAAGAAGGGAGGGGCAAAATAAGAATGTGTATCGCTGTGGTGGGCTGACCTTGCTGCCAGCCAGGTGCCATCCAGAGGCTCTCTCCCTACCCATCCCCAAGGTGGAAAAGCTTATGCGTTGAGGTAAATACAGAGAGCACTTCCCAGTTGCTGACAATAGGCAAAACAGACTCAACAGAGAAAATTAATTTATTGCAGGAAACAGACAAAAAATAAAACACCACCACCCCCCTTTTTTTCTCCCTTCAATCACAACTTCTGTCCTTCAGTCCCAGTTTCTCTCTATCTTTCCCCTCGCCCCCTGGGGTGGTGAAAGGGGATAGGGGCTAGGGAGTTATGGGGTCAGTCCAGAACAGTTCTTTCTGCAGCTCCTTCCTCCTCATGCTTTCGCCCTGTGGCTCCTCTCCACAGGCTGCAACCCATCAGGATAAACCCACAGCAGCATGGCATCCTCCATGAGCTGTAGCATGGAAATCTACTCCAACACGGTCCTTTCCATCAGCTGCAGGGATTATCTGCTCCACTGTGGTCTCTTTCACAGTCTTCAGAAGAATCTCTTGTCTGCTGTCTAAAGCACCTCCTCTTTCTCCTCCTCTTCCTCCTCCTTCTTCTCCAACAGTAATTGTTCATTAATATATAGGAAAGTGAGAAAATCCAGTTGAAAATCCCATAAAAATAAAAGATTCTAATGAGAGGGACAGCATGAATTATCTCTTTGCTCACCTGACTTTCCCAATGTATCTTCAAAGAAAAAACGGTGCCACATGAGACCATGCTGGATGTTTCTGACTCTCTTCAAGCAGAAACACACAGAACTGCTTTCTACAGACTGACCTTGGTCTTCATTTAAAGCCATTTAAAGCACCCAGGCAAGAACAGCTACTACCATCTTGCTCTCCTGAATGGAGTTAAAGGCAGTGTGCAACAGCTGTGACAAGAGGTTGTTGTGCATCCTCTTACCTGATTTCAGGTTCTTGTTCAGGCATTTCTTTTCCCCATTCACACCTCCTCCTGCTTCATCTCTTCTCAGCTCTGGCTTCTCCAGGAGGCTTTCCTCATCTCTTCTCTTTACTGCCTGGCCCAGATATTTCCCTGTGTTGTCCTTGCTGTGTGTGCTAGCTCCTTCGCAGGCGTTACTCTCCTCTTGCTCCTATTTGACTGTTTTCTGGCAAGTCTCTTGTCTTTCCTAGCTCTTATCACTGTGCCTTCCAGCCACCACTACCTGCTGGACTTGGCAGAGGCAGTGGCAGCAGCATGAGATGAAAACCAGGCATCAGACATTCTTAGCCCTATATGGCATCCCTGGTGTGATGGTCAGCGTGTTTATCCCACCCTTGCTGTGCACTGGTCAGCACATGTGTTTACCCTGGCCACTCGGTGTAAAAACAAACCAAAAACAAAGCCCAGGCACTGTAAATTAGATTAATACAATAGGAGTGTTTCTGACCTTGTTTATGTCAGTTGTACCAAGCTGACGTAAGTGTGGTCCCTCCTGGTTTACCTGGTTGTTTGTGCAATTTGAGCAAATTGCTGTCAAAACGAACTGTCATGGAAGAATAAGGTGAATTTTGCTTAACTGCCAGCTCCAGTATCACACCAGTATAACGCCTCCGAAATCTGTGGCATTGCTCTCACATAAAACTGCAATAAGCTGCAGGGAATTAAATCCTGTTTTCTTGCCTCTGAGAATTTTCAGAGGCTGCCTGATATGGCATGAGTCAAAAATATTTTGTTATTCACTGCTTTTTCTAATTATCAGATTGTCTCCAGTCCATTTTGTGGTGTTGGCCAGGCACTCGATCTGAGTCAAATTTTCCATACAATCCACACTGCTTTATGTTTCAGTGTTTTTTTTTTTTTTCTTTTGCCCTAAAACCAGAACAGAAGAGCTGGCTAAGCATGTACAAACCTGCCTTAAGAAAAGACTTGTTTTTCCTTTTCCCTCACCCTTTCTTTTCTATTTAATGTTAGTACAAAGATGAAACGCAGATGGAGTAGCACAGTGGTTAGAATTTGGATTAGCAGATTCTCAATCTGCTCACTTGTCAGTGGGCCACTTTATCCTCACAAGTCATCCCCATTAAAGAGGCCAATCTCATGGAGGTAACATTAATTTTTGTAAGGAGCTGTTTCATAATAAGGAGCTGACACTGTTTTGAGAACACTTCTTCCAGCATTCCTTTACTGATGTCATTGGCCCATGAAGAGTTACTCAGGGTTCAAAACCACCTCTAGTTGCCTAAAACCATATGAGAAACACAAAAAAGTGGAATGAATAACCACGAATCCTCTCATTCCTCATCACTGAGGGGTCTCATCCCTTGGCCCAAGATCCTGCTGCTATTCTTCCCATTCTGTCCATGATGCTGGCATTGTTTTCCACTCCCATTTCTCCAGCTGGATGGATGCTGTTCACTGCTGAGATTTAGGTGAAATTTCACATGCAAGTTGCTTGCTCTCAGTTTTATGCACTACAATCTGAATCTGTGACAGACATTTTGGTGGAAGAAAGGGATTATTTTGTCCGGGTAACACGATAGTTCCACTCAATTTTCTGAGCATGGGGTAGACCTTAGAGGCATCACTGCAAATATTGATTCAGACAAACCTATTTCCTGCTGAAGAGCACAGCCACAGTGGCTCTCAGGCCTGCTATGTTGACTTGCTTAGTGAAAATATGCATAAAAACCTACTTTGGTTTACAAGTCATGGCTGAAGGCACTCCACAGATGAAACTGTAGCTTTTGGACAAAAAGAAAATAGTTTCTTGTTTACATATTACACTAAAAAATTTCAGTGTTGTTGTCTTTGCTGGAAAATTCCCACTGGCATTGACTTTGGACATCAGAGTTTATCAGAAGCCTGGCTTGAAAACCTCGTGTTCAAAACTAGCTTTTCCTGAAATTTCCAGCTCACCAGGAATAAAAAAAACAAAACAAAACAAAACAAAACAAAACAAAACAAAACAAAACAAAACAAAACAAAACAAACAAACAAACAAACAAACAAACAAAAAAAACCCCAAAAACCCCAGCCAATAGCTTCTGTTGCACTTCAGTTCCTCTTATTTTTCTGAGTGTGTCTTTAGGTGTGTGCTGCCTTTGTCTTGTCCAGAGTCAAAGACATCCAAATAAAACAAACGTTTCTGAAGTTGAAAAAAATATTAAGCTTCTGGTCCAGGTGGAACATCTTTCTGGTCCAGGTGGAATATCTTTTTTATATTTTTTTTCACAACACCAAATAGATATGAGTGTTACATCCGGCCTTGAATATCTGTTTTAGCTTTGCACTTTTGAACTAATATCTTTTTCTTACTCTGACTGATGTCAGCTGAAGGAAAGTTCCAAGTAAAATGCCCTTTACAGTGCTATTTTAGGGCTGAGGCCATTCTTTCTCTCTTCTCTTCATCTTTCCATTTTCCTGATGCAATCCTCAGTCTGGCCTTGGGCTCACCTCACAGACATTAAAAATCAAAACCAAAAACAAGCAAAACCAGAGGGACCCCTCAAACCTCAAAATTTTGCTTTCAGAATGGGCTCAGAAGCTAGTGATTAGCTTCCTCCGAAACCGCTTTTCTGATTCCGAAGTTTGGAAAATTGGGATCATCAAAAGGCCTGGTGGCAGATATGTATCTTTTCCTCTTTTTTTTTATTGAGCCTATAACTCAATCTGGCAATGAAGAAGTCTAGAAAAGAAACCGTGCAGAGAGAGGAAGTAGCTCTGTAAGGCTTGGCAAATACTTCCAAAGAATAACTGTTTTTCCAAGTTTGATCACTACAGACACAAGCAAACACAAATTGACACATTACCTTATCTGGGATTTTTCTGATGAGCAGGAGGGGTGCTTAGGGGGTACCATCCTGCCATACTGACTCAGTTCCTTCTGCAGCAATTAATCTCCCGTGTTTGGTTTTACACCGCTTTACACTTGGCCTCACCACAGTGCCAAGAGGTCAGTTTGCTTCTCCAAGGTCACCAAATGACTCAGTAGATTAAGTGAAAACTGAACTCAGAGGACCACCCTGCCTTTTAGCTTTTGTTTTTGGGACTCAATCTACACAGCTTCTCTGCTATTTCATACATTCCATTAATCCCACTGGCTACCAGCCACAAAGATACAGCAGAAAGATTGAATACATGTAAATGTGCACAGTGATATACAGCTTCAAGCTGATGGAAAATACATTGGACAAGCATGGTTACGTTCCTCTGCATTAAAAATACCCTTCAGGCCCATGGCTCAGAAACAAAAGAATATGAGAATACTATTTGTGGCTTTCCCTGCATTTATTAAGATGAATAAGATGAACCTTTCATCTTATTTCACTCTTGCACTAACCACACATATTCAAAATCCCATGTTTTTGCATCCAACTTCTCAACTTACTCCTATCTGAAAATGAAATTAGTAGCTTGACTGTTATGACTAGTCTCCTGTTGATGTTCTCTGGATGCAAAATAGATAAATTCCAAGTTTCAGGATAAGGTATTTGTTTACAGTTTTCCCATTAGTAAAAACCGAGAGCTGGAGATATGCCGAAGTTCTCAGTCCATCAATAGAGTAAGTGAGGCAAACTTTCATGTGAGAACTTGTTCCCTAGCCAATAATGAAAATCTTGTAAAAGTGAGAAATTGCCTCATTTTAAAGCCCATTGTACTCTGAAGACATTGGATCTGGAAACAGAAGAGTTAATGAGCGGCTACTCGTTATTTAATTAAGGAGCAACAGTAGGACCTGACCCTTGTGAAACTGTGCAAGTGCATAAAGCCCCGTGCTGCTGTAGCAGGGGCTGCAGGGATGTCCCAGAGCATTGGAAGGTGCATAACCAGCAAGACAAGGAGCTTGTTATCATTTCCTTCTTTAGGACAGCATCCTTTGACTTCTTATCTTAAGCACTAAGTGCCTCCCTGACCCATCAGTTTACAAAAACTTAAGAGTCATTTGGATTGAAGAAATCTGTCAGCTGTCTGAGGTTCTCTGTGTGTCACTTCCCACATCCCTCTGCAAAACCAAGTCCAACATCATTGGGAAGAAGTCTCTCCAGAACTTTGGCGAGAGTCTCCCAAGACTGGGTTTTCTGCTGTCGTTACCAGTATTTTAAGCCTTTTTGCTTTGGATTCTGTGGGAGTTCCTGGAAAAGGTACCGGTCAGTTCAGATGTTTTCTGAGACAGTTTGGTGCTTTGTTTCCTTCTGTAAAAATACTCCCATCAGCCAGTGTTGGTAGTCAGTTTTTGGAGACCTTTTTGGGAGTTTTTCTTATCTTCAGGTGTCCTTGCTGCATGGTGAGAGGGCAAGGAAAGCAGTACAAAAAGCATTTCAAACCTTTTGATGGGAATGAAGGTGGTTACCTGTTAGCCAGGAAAGGGAGTCTCCAAGTGTTGCATGACCAGCCTAGGTCTATCAAATGGAATAGGTAAGTTGCTACAGGACAGTGGTCAGGACTGTAATCAGAGTTCCCAGTTTTCACAGTACTCTTAAAAAACGTCTGTAAATTGTTTCCTTTGATTTATAGCAGCTATGCTTTTATGGAAACCCCACATCTTCCCACATCTCCATGAGGAAACGTTGCCATTTTTTCTTCACTGAAAATCCCTTCATGTACTCCCCATCCTCATCTGTAAGTCAGATGTGCCCGGGGGGGCACAGGAATATCTCCTGGGAGGAACAGACATGCATAAAGCTCTGCTGTGAAAGTTGTGCGATTTTCCTTGCTGATGGATCAAAACATATGTGCAGAAGTGCTGCAGGAACGTGGTGTGCAGTGAAAGTCATCCTGTCAAAAGTGCACAGGGATGTGTAGGATTTACCAGGCAACATTTCCCCCTTCAGAGCTCTTGTATGAGTCAGGAAGTACAGCCCTGTTCCATGTGATGTCAGTGAAAGGGGCAAATACCAGTGCAGTTCCTTCCACAGAGCCTAGGAGTTCACAAGGCGGGGGCAGAACCTCAATCTTCACTACTAGGGATCCCAATTCTCTGCTCCATCCATTCCCACTTCCATTTCTATCCCTTCTTTTATGGTTTTTTTTTTATCTGCTAGGTGGCTTGGAAGACACTTGCATGATTGTCTGTTTGGTACAAGGATTTATTTTTAAATGCAGCCAGTTGCAAGATCAAAAGGTGAATTACAGTGATTTTATTGAGCAAAAAACACTTGCTTACAGATGGTTTTCCCACAAGAGCTAAGTAAGAGCTTGTTAGAAATACCATGACTGAAAAATAGCCATGTTAGAAGAACTGGGCTCACCTGCATGTGAGGGTTTCAAGGTTTACTGTGAAAGAGTCCCACAGAATTTATCCATTCATGGCTTTACTGGACTTGTTTAGGTTTTATTTCTTGGTAGCTCTGGAAAAATGTTTTAGTAGCCAAAAAATCTGTACTTAATTAGACACACAAAACCAGCAGACAGGAAGTCTATTTCCTCACAGAGATACTGTGGTTTATACATTCTGCCCTAATATGAACAAGTCTACTATTATTTTCTGATGTCCCCCTTGTTTAAGGTGCTCTGAGTAACATGAAAGCTCTATTTTTGCACACCAATCATGGAAGATACTTGTCAAGATCCAGGCATGCCAGACATGTCAGTATTGGAAGGTTCCTAATTCCATTTAAAAATAAAAGGCTTCTGTCAGATTTTATTTTACAGAAATTCATATCATTTAAGGGTATTTTAATGTAACTGTGGATATGTGTGCAGGCTTGGGGCAAAATCTGATAATGACTCTGTACCAGTGCTCCCACCCTGAATTTCTTCAGTGTTACAAGTGGTGGTTTTATTTCCTTGTTACTTGGGGTTAGTCCAAATATCCAGCGATTGGAAGTTGTTTAGGACAAGGGCTCTGTGTTCATGAAGTGTGTCTCACAGAAAGGGCCATCAGAAAACTGTTGTAACATAATAAGCAATGAAAAATACTAATATCTGCAGCCAAAAAAGGAGGTGAGGTCTTACCAGGGATGTTGATTATCCTCACTTAAATTTAGAAGTTGTGTGGGAAAAGTAAAGCTTGTACCCAAAGGAAGTGTTTTAGTTTACCTTAGAACTCTAAGCAAGTGTCCAAAAAGCTATGAATTTCACTATTACTTTTGATACTGTTCAAAAAGGATTCAGATCTTAAGTGATGAGTGGCCATACAACATCCACCCCCTCGAAGCAATGGAGGAAATTGTTGTGGGTTAGAGATTAGCACAGGCTTCCCACTCTACTGTGAAAGTTTCTTGAATTCAACATTTGCTCTACTTTTTCTCCTCACTCTATACTAGACTTTGTCTCTGTTTCCATATCACTTCAGTCTTCATTGTTCTGATTTCATCTTCCTCCCACAGAGCCAGTAGTGTATTCCATGATCATCAGGAAGGCAAAACAAGGACTAAAAGAAACCTTGAAGGTGATGCCAATGTTGACCATGCTGGAACAGGAACTTATGAAAATCTGATCAAAGCCAGGAAATGTGGAAACAAAGGGGAGTCTCTTAGTAAGATTTTACCGCACTCCATCACTATTATGAACATATCTGAACTAGAGCTGGAGTTAAAAATAAAAACACTGGAGGTAACCAGTAAGATTAGAACAAATAGTGAAGCAGATACAGTCCTGTGTCTTCCTTCCTTTTACATCTGCCTGATGTGGCTGTCTGCGGTGAGATCCCCCCCAGATACAGGGTAGGAAGGATGTGCATGTGGAAGAGTTCAGGTCTCTCAATGGTCCTGTTCAAACCCTTTTGGGATAAGTGCCAAAAGCTCTCGGAGACACTTCTTCTTCTTCCTAATAATTTCTTCAGGTAGGAAGAAATTCATTAAGCTCATTTATACAGCAACATCCCCATCCATGTGTAATGGTAACTGATGGCTTCAGAAGAAAGCCAAGCCCTCACTTATTGGTGGTGAGACCTCTCTGCAAGGGAGCAGACAGGCTGGTAATGTTTGGGCTGTGTAATCCCCTCTCTTCATATGTTTTTTAAATCCAGCACGTCTGAGGAGACTTTCAGTACTACAAAAGTATTTAAGTTTTCTTGACATCTCCAATATTCACCATCTCTCTTTTTCCAGAAAAAACCCTAATGCTTATTGATGGCATATGAAAATATAATCACTACCCTGCCTGACCACTCGAGATCCCCCGGTGCTCTTTTATCATAACTGAGGGAAAGATGGGAGCAAGATGGAACTTTTAACCATGTTGTTTTGGACAAAGAAGGAAAAAATATAGCTATCAAAACAGAGTAGACTCTACAGTCCTTAACTTCATCGAGGCAGCACAGAAGAGGGATGTTTTTCTCCAAAAAGAAGCGTGCTCTGAAGCAGTCCCTCCAGATTATTTTGTGATTTAGTGCAGTGCAAACTGCTCTGAGAGACCTACCTCTGTGGTATGTCTAAATTCTAGTGTATTCTTTGCTACAGGCAAGATAAGTGACGTGAAAAAACCAGACCCAGTGGTAACATTATTGGAAAGCAGATTCCTGTTCAAACAAGCTCGAGATTAGTGAGATAGATTTCTAGTGACGAGACTCATCCCTGGCTTTTGTCTTCCTGCAGCGTGAAATAGAAGACAGATAGTTTGATAGAGGAAAGTCTGGCAAAGGTAAATGGCAATGATGGAGCAAAGGAGTCATAACATTCTCCTGACAAAGCCTGGATGTCTGAATAGAGAAACACAGAGGGAAGATGATTAAGGGACTGCCAGGCTCCCCACAGGCTGCCTGCAGTAGCTACAGTGCCCTCCCAAAGGCATCGCAACAAAGCCAGGTCAGATCTTCCTTTTCTCCCCACAAACTTCTCTGAAATGAAATTACCCTTTCTTACAGAGGGATTTGCTTTTTTTTTTTTTTTTCTGTGTGAACATCACCTGCTTCCCTGTATTTTGCAGAGCATGCTACTTGTTGTGACTACTTCTTAAGACTGAAGTTTTTGGTAGCAATTTCCACATTTCAGAGTCCTCCTGGATAATCTAAACATATCTTTTAATGAAATGCCATTCTCTGTCTTTACAATTGAAAAAAATAATAATTACAGCCTCTCTCCAACCGTGCTTCAAAACATAATATCACAAATTGTGTAGTGTATTTTTAAAATAAACATGAGATTTTTTTCTTTCCAATTAGACGTAATAGTCGGTAATTGCAGGAATGTAGACAGCACAATTGTCTTTCCTAAGGATATCTTCAGGTACAGAAGTAAAGCCCTAAAAGATGCACAGCACTAGTCCATTGTTTTACGAAGTCAAGCTGTGCAACTCTTACCACTCGAAGGGAAACAGATCTAAAATTTATAAATGTATTTTCTGGAGAAAACAAAATGTGCATCTAATATTGGAGAGACTGCCAAAACAGCACAGGAAGAGATAATGATCCAATAACTCAGATTCCTTTTCCAATGGTAAAAAAAAAAAAAATCAATACACTTAGAACATCTTGACTTGATCTTCAAATGACATATTAAGTAAGCTTTTCTTTCTCTTGTTGGTAAACACTGGTAACGTGAGCAGGAGGATATTTCCCTAACTAAGTCATTTATGTGAGCATAAGGGACATCCTGTGCCATAGATTAGACTGAGCCAGGGCTAATTCAGGTTAAAAAGGATGTTTCTTCCTCGGCCTATGGTAGCCATTTTCATTCTAAAAATGGCAATTTTGTTATCATGTGGCAACTCTTTTAATACATTCAAATAACAAAGGAGACAAATATGGAGAATATTCCTTTCAGGCTCACTAGCAGGGTGGGTCTACCTCACCGAATGAGGATGTAAATGATCACAATTAATTGCTTCCCATTAAGCAGAAGCACAGAATAGCAGATGCTGTTATCTTTCCATGTAGAACCTCTGAGTTCAAATTTGAATCCTGCTTGTAAGAGCTACACCAAATGATGTTGTTTCTGTGAATCTTGATCACATCACACCTTAAGAAGGCTGCAAAGGGATCCATAGCTCCCAAAATCCTCCAAAATGCCCTGAATGCTATTTGATTTTTGGAAAATAAAACTCCTGCCCTGCAAATCTTAACATTTTTACATAAACCTCTGAGTTGCTGCATCTGGGACCAGGTAACATAAATGAATCGGTTCATGTGCTTAAAGCTGAGCATCTGCAGAAACATTTACAGCCCCAAAGTCTAAGATGTCAGTGTTTTCTTTTAAGTGGTTTAGTTACCCCAAATTTCAGGGACACTCTGAGTACCAAAGGGACTGAGGTGCCTAATTGCCACTGAATCAAAGTGCTGGGACACCTTTAAAAACGAGAAACCTCCTGGTGCCCTTTCATTAACACCGGGCAGGACCTAATTTTGCAGTAGTTGCCCCAGCTTGTCAATATCAGGGTTATAGAACACAGCCTAGGGATGTCATATGTCCTTCTCTACAGAATATCAGAAGAGGAAGAAAAAGCACTGAGACCTTCATGCCCCTTGACCTAAATATTAACCTTTGCAAGAATATTACTGGAAGAATTCTCTTACATTATTACAACTGTTTAGTATCGAAAGGTTTGGGAGTTTAGGTTCAGGAAAGTACTTAAGCAAGTACACATTTCCCAGATTTCCTGGGCATGCAGTTTTGAAATTTTAGGGAGGAAAAAAAATTTCCACAGAAATCAGTACGACTTCCTCCCCTGAGCCGTTTCAGTGTGTATCAGTATTTCTGCCTCTAATATCAGATGAAAGCAGGAAGCACGGATGCTTGCAAAAACAGGGATCAACAAGAGAAATGTGGAAATGAATTGCTCAGAGCTCGTAGGTGAACTGAGGCTGAGTTCAAACCTCATGACAATTGGTTGATATTTAAATTCCAAGTGTAACCTACAGATGGTTCTCGGGATTTTTTCCACTGGAGTAAACACAGCAGTGCATCCAAGGGGCAGTTGTGAACTTCGATGCCATTATTAAGAGAAAGCTCTTGACTTCAATAAAAATCAAGCAACTTTGTGTAAGGTATTCCTAAGAATTGCATTGATTTCACAACAGGTTTATAATTTGGCCTTAGCCTGCAGTCTCACCATCGTGGCTTCTCTTCAGACGTGCATCTTGTACACCACAAACACCTTCAATAAGGTAAGAGGCAAGCTAACCTGTGAAGAGAAGAGAAATAGAATACCCTGCTCATAAAATAAAATTAAAACATCATTTGAAACGGGTTTAAGTATATGCAAGTTGCAACAGACTCCCTTAGGCACACAAAACCTGTGTGCTTACAAGAAGAGATAACTCAAACTGATGTTCAATTTGCCAGTTTATTGCGATGGTGATATTTTGACTTGTATTAAAGAGTCTTGACTGATGACCTCTCTAATTCGTTTGGTGCAAACGTTTTCTTTCAACATCAGACACTAATTTTTTTTTTTAACCAACTGCTTATTTGAGAGTAAAATCTATCGTGGCCTGTGCAGACAATCCAGCTTTTTAATTGTGTTAAGGGTTTTTGGAACCTGCTAGACAATGCCTGAGAGCATTTGGTGATTTGATTCATCGATTAACCTGGAAACATGCTTGTTTCCCAGGCTTGGTTCTAAAGAGTTTTTGGCTCTTCTTTCAAATAGAATTTGCCAAAAAGCAATTACTAGTGAGAGGCAGAAAAACTTGCCTTCTGGATTTTAAATTCACTTTCTCCTTTAATGTACCAGGAATCTGAGCATGCTGCCTCCTGCTTCTTATCAGTTAAATATATGCAGTGACACCAGAAAAAGCAAATGTGAATTCTGCAATTCTAGTTCATTAGAAGTCGTCATATGAGGAGCATCTCTAAAAGCAAACGGTGCCAAGCCAACATTTAAAGCTGTTCATCAACTCTGGATTTAATAACTACCTTATTTATATCCCACATGCTAGGAAAAATATTGTAATTGAGATGGATTATATAAAACATGAGGAATGGAATAATTGATGGAATAATTTAAAAAAACGCCAGTCTGCTTTGCTTCTAAGATATTTGTTTGAGACTGGTTGATTCAGTGGTAACAATGGAATACCATTGGTGTCATATTCCTTTCACTTTTCTAGGTGACATCTGTGTCCAGGAGAGAGCTTTTTAATGGAGGACAGTGCTAGAAGATATTTCCTTCTGTGTCGCCCGTAGGTGACAAGGGGCCTGCCCGGCTTGCTCCAGGTTTTTGTCCCTGAGTGCCCATCCCAGAGGCTGGTTTGCAGCAGGGCAGCTCAGAACACGTGCACCCCACCCCTGAAAACTCTCTGAGAGTACCTGTGCAGCAAAGCAGGACAGGAGGGTGATATCCTGCCTTCCTTTCACCCTGCCTGGGCTTTGCAGGTTAAGGAAATGCCGTGTCCCTGACTGTCAGTAAGCCATCTCCTGTCAGCACTAATCAGCCCCAAAACAAAGGGAAATTCAGTGTGTTAAGACTTGCACAGGTGTCTGATGCAATCTGAAAGGGAGACAGACCTGCTGCATTACCTAACATGTCTAAATGAATGTCCCATAACCCATATTTTGTGCTGGGGAGCTGCTGAAGGCAATAGCTGTTCATGACTTCCATCTCTACACCTCCAGGTCATAATCTAGCAAGTGAAGGACTTTCTAATCTGACATATTTAATATAAATGCTCCTTGTTTAAGGACGTCAAGAACATTGGGTGGGGTCCCAGCAAAGGGGGATTTGTCCTGAAGTTCAAAGGTTGAACTTGAGCTGTGTGGGGAGAAACCTTGCACCTTCAGGATCCTTTGTCTTGCAAAAGTTCTCTTGCAGGTTTTCAGTACAAACAAGAACCATATCTTCATTTTGAGTAGCAGCTGAGAAGGGCAAAAGATTTTTTTACGACCTAAAATAAAACTAATTAAAATACATTACACATTTTTAATGGTCTTCTTGGTATTTTTTTCATTTATTATTTTACAGAGGAGAAAAGATATAGCAGATTAAAATAAATAAATAAATAAATAGTAAATAAATAAATGAAAAGCCCACCTCCACCAAAAAAAAACCCAAACCAAACCCAAATCCCACATTTGGAGATACACGGCAATGCAATGAAACACTTAAAACATTCACTGACCCCTTATTAATACGCTTGTCAAAACTCTACATTTTGTAGTGTGCCTATCTGGAATCAACTCTTCACTTTTTGTTGTAGGCAGAGTATTAAAAAAAAAAAGCAAAACCCAACAAATTAGGTATTTGATCCTGGAGACAAAAAAGCAGAGAAAGTAATGTGTGTGCACATTACAATTATATTATCAAGGCTTTCTGTAATGTTATTATAGGCTGTTCCAAGTTACTATGTATGAAAACAAACCACACTGATTCCAAGCCCCAAAATGAGACAAGTTAGGGAAATATAATCAGTGCAGCTGTGGCAACAATACTATTGTTAAAGTACAGGGAGATTTTATAAACAGTGAGTAAGAAGTCAAGAAGGAAATAGTTGTAGACAAAATCATTGCTAGAAAACATGAAAGCACCTCTTTCTTTCCTATCCCATCCCATCCCCTCTCCACCCTGTGAAAAGATTATCCATGGAAGGGGAAAAAAGGGTGAGGTTGTGGGTGGTGTCCCACAGAAGGCCATAACACACAAAAAGTATGTGTACTTTTTTTCACTTGGAAGAAGATGAGGGGGAAAAAAAGAGCCTGGAATTTCTTTTGGAACACATACTGTACTTTCAGGTGCCATCTGTGGACTATGAAAGAAGTCTATGCTAAAACAAGAATAAAAGAGATAAAGGACACTCCATCACAGCCATTGCCTGCAGCAGGACAGGGATGTTCCCAAGCAGGTTTGGAACAGCCCTGCTGTGAGCACCAGTGGCACTCCGGGTTCTCTGCCAGTAATGTGTAACACAGGGCAGCAAATATTTCAACAAACACTAATTTATCTTGCCCCTTATTGAAAAAACTGCAGATGCCTTAGCAAAGAAAAACAAATGCCACTGAGTCAACAGCTGTGCTTTGCAGTGGTTTCCATCCACTTTGCTTTGGCACTGTGTGAAGAACCTCAGTGGCATTGCTCCTGCTTTACATCACTGCACAAGAGCCACTCAGAGCCTGATCCTCTGATAAATCACATTTCAAAAGAAATTGCTGCTGCAACTCCCCTCGGCATTAGAGGCCAGGCTTCAACCCCCATGTTTTTAACTGCTTCCATGAGACTTCAGTGGTGTGGTAGATGAAACCAAAGAGATGAAACTTGACTAGTGTGTCATCCAAATATACATTAAATAAAAGATAACTTTCTCTCTGTAGGAAAATCTACTTAATAAGAACCACAGATATATGAAATGTGAGAGCAGTGTTTCCTGATATCACCAAAACTACAGGTACATGGAAGGAGCTTCCCAGTCTAGACAATTTTCACCTTCCAGTTTTTAACAGTTTTTGGATCATACACTCAGTTTAAAGCAGTTCTAGGTTGTAGCTGGGGAGTATGGCAGAGCTGCCTTTCTTCTCTGCCAGGATAAAAGATTTTCACCATTTCTTTTGAAGTTTAGAGTCAATTAAGTAGCAATATAACATCCACATTTTGGAAAAATAAGGTTCTTGTGAACTGGCAGGAAGCATAGCATGACTTCCTGGTAATTATTTCCATGATATTAAGTTATTCCCTTTTGAGGTTTGCTTCAAATATATGTATTTGGTGGAGCTAGGGAAGTTCATTGAGCAAATGTGCATACTGATGAGTGACAATGAAATTTTAAAAGAGCTGTGACTGTTTCTTTGACCACTTTGCTAGGATGCAGATATTCTGGGCCAGATCTTTGAGGGGAGATGTGCAATGTCAATCCAACTCTGGAAATTGAAAGGCTCCGTGGAACTCAGTCCTGTAGACAGTAGGAATTCTCCCTAATGACTACTGTATCTCTTAGCTATAAGGATGACACCAACATTCCTATCTCACATCTCATCTTTTGCAGAACCAGGTTACTTTCCCTTTGCCCCCCCCCACCAGTTAAAAAACTCCCATAAAATAATTTCAGCCCTTTTTGACTGCGCTTTCTCCATAGTACCTTCAGCATGTTCTCTGTCTTCTCCTTGCCAAGAACACTTCCTGTCCCCCAGACACAGAGAGCTGGCAGGGAGGAGGTTGGGTCAGCTGCACGAGGTTTCCATGGAAGCAATTAATGCTTCCTGGCAGCGGGAAGGCAGACACCGTGGGATGTGATGGGACTCGCTTCACACAGAGTTTTGACCTCATCCAGTCTCTGAAAGTGCTCCTCGACCTCCAGCCCAGCATCTCCACTGCTGCTACTGCCCAGAACACAGAGTTCCCAGACAGACCAGGTGTGCAGTGAGAGTTCCGTGCCTCCCTCTGGTACCGGAAATTGTTTGGGATTCAGCGGAATCCCAGAGCAACAATTAATGCTACTAATTTTTCTGACAGGAATCTAAATGGCTTAGAGCCAGTCATAGCATCAATAGAGTTGCTGCCAACTACTAAAAACAAGCAAGTCAACCATAATTCACTAGCATTCCTGACTCTTTTTCTGAATTAGATTAGTGCATTTTGAGAGTTTTCAGAGAACATTTGAAAGAATTCAGCTGGACGAGGAACAAGAATTGTTTCACTGACATAATTTATTGGGATTTTTAAAGCACTTTTGACAATATACCTCACAAGAGGCTAGTAAGGAAACTGAGAGGCTGTAAGGTGGGAGTTGTAGTTGTGTGTTGATCACAAGCTGGCTGGAAGTGAACAGAAAGGAATGAAAAGCTCAGTTTTCAATATGGCAGCGGTTAGCAGCAGAGCACTAACAGAACTTCACTGTATTCATGACTGTCCTGGAAAAGGCCTTCGTCAGCATGGTGGCACGATTTGCCATGGAACTGTTTTTGTAACAAGGAACAATTATTTAACTGAGCAGTTATTTAAGTTAGTCAAGACAAACCTCGGCAATTAGGCAGCACAATGGCAGAGGAAGTTCATGATGGAAAATTCAAAATAAGGTGCGTTGGAAGGATATTACTAACACACATTGTTGAATTTTGAATTAACAGTAACCACCCAAGAAAATGACCTGTGTGTCACCTTGGAGAGCTTAATAAAAACATCTGCTTGATGTGGCAAGGCAATCAAAAGCAAATGAAACATTACCACAAATAGAGAAAGGGGTGGGGTCCCACCGAACCTGCTCTGGCCAAGACTGCCCAGGATGTGCAGTAAATGGGGACGTGTTCTCACCCTGCTGCGCAATTTCGGGGATGAGCTGGCCGCTCCCCCGGAGGAGAGGAAAATGTTGAGTACCTTCGACATCGCTTCCCCTTCTCTGCCCCCAGCTCTCTCCAAAAGGCCTTTCTGTGGCTGCAGAGCAGCTGTTCCCAGGCCTTTTGCTGTTGGAAAGAAGCTGAGTTCATAGAGCAAGCCCACCGAAATGCAGTCATTTAACAACACACAGGATTTCAAAACAGATGAATAGCACCCCATTCACTTCACAATAATAACAGAAAAAAATCAAGTAAGCAGAATTTTTCAGTGCAGTTGTGTCGAAAATTGGTCTAAATGCAAGGGCTAATGCTCCCAATTATAGAGACCAAGATTTCTTTTGTTTTAATTCCGCAACTCAGTAGTCTCTAGGCTCAAAAGCTGTGAATACTTACTATGTTGTGATGAAGAAAGATGTCCACCACAGTGCAGCAGGGCTTATGAATTTCTGAACGCCTAAATTAAAAACATCAAGCACCCACAATACCCAATTAATCACCAGGTTTTGTCTGCGGGAGTTCTTTGCATCTCCTTATAAGCATAATCCCATAATGGCAAAACATTCCATTGCCTTGAATTTACACACTATTATTCCGCATGTAAAGTCTTATTCTCTTTGCAGTGAAGGTGGGGACTAGAAGGACTGATAGAACCAGTCCTGCTCAAACTTACAGCATGAGGCAGAAATCAAACTTTGATTATATCTAGTTGACAATGCATTTTTACTCCACTTCACAGCACACTAAGTGTTCTGTACATGTCTGAAAACAGATAAGCCAAAATAACGCTGACTGTAGGTAAAACAAGAAAGCAGCTGATCAAAATGCATAGACCGGAAAAAAACAAACAACCCCCCAAACAACCCCCAAACAACCCAAAACCTAGAATTATCTATTTACAGAAATTTTGGGAAACAGATGTATTGGAATGAGAACCAGTGGCCACATCCATTTGCCAGGATTGCTCTGCGCTAGCCATATAGGTCAGGTTTAGGTAACCTGGAGGTACATTTCAAAATATTTTGTCCCTTTAGCAAGGAAAGGCAGGGAGAGAGAAGGAGGATGCTTGAATACATGGTGAGGAGAAGAAGAGGGGATGAGTTGTGAAAGCCTGGAGGAGGAAGGAATACTGAACTGGCCTTTGACAGGAAGGAAAGACACCCGGGGAGATACTGGTGAGGAACGGGCACAGGAGAGGAAGGGATTGATAAGCAGTCATTCCCATCAACCTGGAACTGGAACTGCCTGAAGTTCCAGCTGAAGGAAGGCTGGGCCCAGACATTCCCAATATGCTGAATGTAGACAAGCAAGAGTGAGAGGAAAAAGAAGAGCTGGACAACTGTCCAGTGAATATCTGCTGGCTCTTTCAGTAGATGTACAAGGAGAGTCAATCTGGATAAAAAAAAATCCCAGGAGCAGGCAAAGAGACTGGTCCTGAATGGAACCAGGAATTACCAGGCATCATGTTCTTACTTTGGGAGAAAAAAAATGTATTATTTCTGTTTATGCTCGTTCACCTAGACAATGGTTAGTCATCCTGCAATCAATCACTCTGTCAGTTCATGTAAGGCAAAGCAGTACAGTGGATTTGGGTTCCAATCCTGCTGACATTTCACATGCTGCCAGAATACAGTACTTTTTTCCAGTTCATTTCTTAAAAATTTAAGAAGAAATAAAACATTACATGGCAATTATGCACTATGGTCATAATGTCAACTGTTAACATTTATGGAAAGCCCAAACTAGAATTATTTATGCAACCTTCATTTGGCCACCATGTACAGGGTTGCAATATCATATTTAATTACATAGTTGAAGAGTTATTTCTACACAAGATCCCAGGTTTTTTTCAGCACAATCAAGGAAACTTCAGCTACAGCAGAAGTCCAAGACAAAGGGAGTCATAAGGCAGAGAACAAAGTTTAGGAGAATGTCTTAATGACTATCAGATACCAACCTGGAGAATTCTCTTCTAGATTCTGGTATTTCCCATGTCATATCAGACAGCTGACTTAAATTTGTCTCTCCCAGATGATCTGCAAGCATGTTCTCCATTTTTTAGGTACCTGCTTGATTTATAGAAATGCCCGCAGCTCAAGACCACATCAGGTATGTATGGGACTTGTGCTTTGAGCACATGAAGTGGTAGATAGCTCTGAAATGATCTATTTCTAGGCATGCAAGATCCAACCCACACAATCAGTGAAAACTTCTGACCTCGAGACCTTTGTGCTTCTCTTCTCTGCCTGTAATACTGTGTTCCATGAGACTGTCTTGTGAAAATTATACCAGAAATATTTGCAAAGAATTCATAAAATGTAGGCATGAATATTAAACAAAATAGGCCAGGGAGAAATGAACAATTCTGGGTTTCCATCAGGGACCCAAGTGCTTCCAATAAACAGAGCACTAAATCACATGCTGAAGAAAACTCTGTATTATTGATGCCTGTTCACTAACTGAAGTCTCTCCACCCTCTGTCCTCAATGAGACAGAGATTCCCTGGGGAAAATAAAAAACAATATGGTCTTTAATCTCACAATCTCAATGGATATACAAAAAGTGACACAAAATTCTGACAGTCCCTTAGTTTAAGTACTTTATGATTTCGCCATCCTATGAGAACTTTTAAGGCTTTTAACTCAATTTTACACCTGCATATGATATATGCAATAACTGGTTTTTTGTAACAAAGATGGACACGATGTTAAGGGACTTGATTAACTATCAACCTATTATTTGCATTCTATTTTTCATCAAAATCACATCAAAACCCATGGCTAAGAAAATTCCCAAAGATCTCCTTATCTCAGAGCCCCTTGATCCTTCTCAGTCTCTTTATTTGCGCAGGTATGGGATGGAAACTGTATTGGTTCCATCAGTGTGAGATTGAATTTTGACTTCATGGCCATGGTAACACTGCAAGGCTTCTCTTCCACATTTCACTAGCTTTCATATTTAACAACAGAGGTGGACATTGCTTCTGAATTGCTATTTTCTCTCCCGATCTGCTTTTCCCAGAACATATCGTGCAAAATTAATTTCCTTCATCTAAAGGCTCTCTGAGGAGGGACTACATTGGAGATCTGCATTGTCATATTTCCTGTTCAGTGTGAGGCTGTTGGGTGAGAGGGAGGTACCTAGGATCCAGGTATTGTTTCTAGGGTGTTACCACAATTTTATCACTCCTCCAACCATCAGTGCTGTAGTGCCTTCCCAAAAGTGTGGGCAAAATGCAGAAGGATGAAATCTGCTGATTCATCCAGTGCAACAGGGATTAAATTGATGGCATGGTTGGGCATTACAGCTGAATTGTAAAACCCCTAAATCTTTCATTGTTTCACTATTTCTTACTGGCGTTTGCAAACTCGTGGTTATGTCGGATGCCAGCTGCTCTCTGACCATGGAGCAGAAGCTACCAAAAATGCTGTATTGCCTATGCTTGAAACATTACCTTTGACTGTGGAATTTCCTGTTAGGATCCTTGCTTTCATACATCAGGACTGGATTGCCTCAAAGTAAACTACACCGGGTGCAATCCAAAATCCTACAAAACACAGCACCCGAAGAAGATCTGCTGCTGTTAGCAGCAATATATGCCCCCTGTGTTCCTTGCTGTGGAATGATTCCTAGCTGGAATATAGGAAATTGATTTTGGCTGTAAGGTGTTGGTTGTGAGTCCCGAGGGCCTGGGTTCTCATGGCCTGAGTAAACACACTGTGTATTTTTGGCCCAAGTCACCAAAGGCTGTCTCAGTGGAAACACCCTTGGAAAATCCTTCTTGACTTGAAGGACAGCAGGTTACCCATGGAATATCCTCTGCTGACATGCCTCAGCTTGGGAATGACCCACTCTCCTGTTCTCCTGACCCCCCCTGTATGCCAGAAGTGCTCAGCTGACTGCCACAGGAGTGGGATTTTGAGTGAGATTTGGGATGATATTCCTATGATATACAGCAGGGATAGCCAGAGGATTTACAGCCTTCCTCTTGTGCTTTCCTGTAAGTCTCACTAAACACAAATGTTGAAGATACCTGGGACACAGAAGATGCCTGGCCAGTGCCACTACATGAGTGTCCTCGGGCAATGGGAGATGCAAAAACAGTTTCAGACTGCAACCCCATGAATTAAAAAAATAAAAAAAATTAAAAAAAATTAAAAAGGCAAAGGAAATCTTTCTATAGGGAGAGAATACCACCACAGAAATGTTCTTTATTTCTGTCATTCTTTCCTTTGGACCAATAAAACCCTGCGAACTTATGAGAATCTGCACTTGTTATTTCATCACTTATGAGCAATGTAGCAATTCCAAACTCATGTTTATAAAACTGTTACATCCTTTCAACATCTGTTTCCAATATATGTGAGAACTGGGCTTATCCTTGTTGTCTGCTGCATTCTGGCAGTTTTATTTGGATTAAAATCCCCTTTGAATACACCGTTCCGTTGATCTGGAATTTTGGACCAGTCCAAAGAAGCTCACCTGGAAATGATAGATCCTTATGCTACATAAATGTCTTTTTGAACTTTTTAAAGTTCATTACACTGACGGACAAGAATATGTAAATATTGTCCTTCCTATCACTTTTTTCTTCTGCTGTTTTCCTCTATTATGATTATAGAGTCAGAATCCATTTTATGATGGTTGAGTAAGTTGTCTTGGATGTATTTCATACAACCCTATGAACCATCTAGTTTAACCCCAAGTCTGCCACTTCCTATGGAATTATTTCAAAATAAATAATAATATGTGGTAAAAATTAATGCAGGGTGGATGACTTGAGGTAAATTGAACAGGTCTGATCATGTGAAATTTTATGCGATTGGAAGTTAAAAGATAAAAAGCAATTTTTTCTTCAAATACTGACAGTTTTCATCATACTGACAGTTATTATTTCCAAAAATGTTCAAAAATTGCATTAATTTTGGCACTGGTTTTCCCTACCCCAAGTAAAGTTTTTATATAACATATTCATGAGGGTATATTCTTCCTTTCCTATCCTCATCCTTTCTTTTTTTTTCTTACTAGCCACACTGTTACTGTGTTTGCCAGATTGACTGTGCTTATGATCTTTATGGGACAAATAAGGAGAAAGGAAATAGAGTTTGCTTCAACACGACTTGTGCCTTCCAGCACAAATATAGGCCTGAGATTGGAAAGACAATTTATTTCATTTTTTTAAATCAAAGACTGCCAACATATGAATTGATGGAAGTTGCATGAGAAGCTCCAAAAAGGGGATGATCAGAGACAAAAGGAATAAGAGTGAATTTGACTTAAATTACTGTAATACACTGACACAAGTACTTTTGTAACCACCTGGGATGAGTTCTGACAGCTTTTCCTAGTTTTTATTCACTCATTATTCAGGCAAAACTCCCACTAACTTCTCTCCCACGGTCTATTTTCTGACTAATATTTATGTACATTATCTCTATGTCACCTTGTATGGATCACACAGATCTTACTCATTTAGCTTCAGGAGACAAGTATTTCACACTCAGAGACAGGCAGGGCTGTTACAGCCTAAACATGAAAAAGGATTAGAAACATCATTACACTCATTACTGCTTCACTGTGCAGCTTTACACTCCCTTACATGAAAACCCTTCTTTTCAGAGACCTGCTTTCATTATACCATTCTGACAAGTAAGTATGTAGCCATATGATGGCAGCAATATGCTTAAATATGTGGATTCCAAGATTCAATACGTTTTACTTGTCCAAAAAAGGAAGATACAACTCAAACCAGTGTTCGGGAGAGCAAGACACAGCAGTCAAACATCACATCCAGACTGAAGCTGACACAGTTTTTGACTACAAAATTAAGATTGGCTGTAATTTTTGCTGCCGAGTACAATTCTAATGAACCCAGTCATTTGTTCCAAGGCCGTTTCAGCCTCTTTAAATGCAGAGAGAAGCATTTGACGAAACCATTTGCCTTAGCACAGTACATGTCCTAGATGATATAGAATTCCCTACGCAGTCATCTCTCCACAGTATCCAAAGGAAGATTAAAAAGTGCAACATCTCATCAAAATGAGATCTAGAGGAAAGATGCTAGAAATTTAAATGGAATTTCACTGGTTGATCTAAATTTCTCCAAAATACGTCTTTTAGCAGGTGATGAAATTGAATGAATACTAACTACAAGCCAAAGTGGAAAAGTAATTTCATAAAAGGCCCATGCTTGATAAATTATTCAAATTATTTCCCAGAGAATTCTTAAATTCTTGAAAAGACAGTGTAAAAATAGTGGTATGTAAAAACTGCATGAACATACAATCATGCCTATAAGGCTTGGATAAATAATTACAGCATTGACAAAGAACAACTTTCTTTGTAATTTCCTGGGTTTTCTCATCTTGTGATCATTGGCTTCCTCAGTAGATCACGCTATCAAGCCTGTATGAGAGCGCTCTTTAAAGACTAAAAGCACAAAAAATAAAGGAGGTAGGATCTGGAAGAATAAGGGGACACTGGAAATATATTCTCTTAACCCTCTGATAGTAAATTACACTAAAATTTTTCCCAAGGACAGCTCCACTGAAAATTTATTGAACACATATTTCTATCCAGTGAATTTGGACTCCTCTGATTCCAGGGAGAGAAACCTTTCATGGAAAGGAAGTGGCATGCCTACAGCTTGGACAGTAAGATACTCTTTAGATAAATACAGACAAATTCAAACAAAACTCGAGCTCCCTCTAGACTTTAGTTCAGAGCAAAAGTTAGAGCAAATCAGAAGCTGAGGGGTCAGTCCCCTCTAGTACCTGCAGTGTAACTCCAAATAGACCTAAAGGGGCATAGCAGTGTTTGAACAACATGAAGGAAATTGGGTTATACAACTTTACACCTCTTCCTTATTTGTTTATTTTAATTGCTCTCTCAGCCTTTGTTCACTAATCCTTTACCACTTTGTGCTGTCATAAAACAAGGAAGATTATTCAGAAACAAACCAAAACAAAATAAAGCATATTTTCACTGATTTGATTTCTTGATACTGGAAAGAAGCTTTTTTTTAATTCAACATAATAAACACATTGCAATAGATTTTAATATTTTAGGAATGTTAAAGCACAATCTCTCCTCAAGGGATCCAAATGATTTCTGGAAACAGCTTTGTGGTAGGAGATGCTATATGAAGAAGATTAAAAGTGTTTTAAAAAATGATAAATACCCATTTGGTTTGTGTGTGTCTGTGAATTAAGAACGCAAAACACAATTCTTTCTTTTTAACAGATAGTTTCTTACAGATCATTTTGAGGGTCCACCTGCATTGTCTACTTCCATGGCCATGAAAAAAAATGTAATTCATAAAGAAATGGAGAACAGGAAAACTTTGTAGCTTAATAGAAATAATTAAATTCCAAGAAGGTCCTGAAAACCGCACTACACTGTGCCCTGTTCTTGACAAACATGCTTTTATGTATTTATCAGCAACTGAGCTCTGGTATCTACCGAATGCTAAAGATGTCAAGTCATTGACCAACAGGTTCCACCAAATGAAAAGCAATTTAAAATTACTAAAGTAATGTGATTTTCTTAAAAAAAATCAGTAGCAACTTTCAGAGAATATAAATGATTTTCAGTGAACCTTTCAAAATTTAAGTATTTGTACAGGTTTTAGAAATTAATGTTTACTATCGATGTGAGTTCACACACAAACAGAAAATCAGTGAAGCCCAGTAAAACTTCTTGTTCCATTAACCTCTCCCACATTAATATTCTTTTATATAAGAAAGGGAGATATGTCATATTTTTCATATCCCATTCTTCTTGCACTATTTACTGGTTTGATGCAAAGATCAGATCTTTCTGAATGAGCTGCACTTGCATAGAAAAAGTATCTCGAAAGAAATGTGGACTTGTAAATTCATCCCCCAGTTATGCCTGCACCTCACCTATCAGCATCCTCACCATGTTTTCAGGTTAAAAAGAAAAAAAAACCAAACTGTAATCTCATTAGGGGAATTTCTTGTAATTTTCACAGTCCTGTTTTACTCATAACTCAGGGCTACCAGCATGAGCAGTGTCTGATCAACAAGTGCTTTATCAGAGAACACCTTGAACCAAAGCTGAAGAAGGCAGGACTGGAGAACCTGCAGGGAACCCAGGTGAGTGCAGTCTAGCCTGACTGACAGACAGCCATCCTTAATCTACAGCTGATACTCCGAGCTTCTCCGAGTCCTCACCTTTGGCCATTAGAAATCACAGAAATTACCCATGGACATTGCTGGCCTTTGGATCAGGTCTCAAATGTAAGTGAAATTTGTTTGAACAGGTGCCAGTAGTATCATGAGAACTGAAAAATATCTACATAATAAGGTATAGCAACTTCACTGACATGTTATCAAATGTACACTTCCCCACTTAACTAAGACTTAATGGGTGCTTCCACTATATTCAAATTTTCCCTGTGTGTTTTGACCTTTTCTCCTCAGAATATTGCTTCTAATTTTCGGTCATTTGCCATATGAGATGAAATCCACAGAGTTCATAGAAGACTCAAACAGAGTTTCTGCTGCTTCTGTTTTCATTTTATTTAGGTTTATTTTTCTAAACCACATGTTACCTTATACCTTGCCAATGTAACTCGTTTGGAAATAACGTATTAATTCAAACAATGTTTGTTTGGAGGAACTCTCTGATAGCTTTCAGCTGGCTAAACACACTTAGATAGCATCCTGTTGGTTTCTGAGACAGAAGTGAAAGGCTGATTTCCTTACCAAGCAACAGCTTTAATGCAGTATCCTTACAATATAAGAGCACTTACACTCCTATATTCCTGGTGGTAGCTTTCTCTCAGGAGTCCTTCAAGTGCCAAAGTTCATGCAGTTCATGTTTATATTCAATTAAAACCCCAACTAAAATATTTGCAGACAAATGCTGCATTCTCAAGCCCTACGGAAGCCATTCAGACACATCTTCTATACAGATAACAGCGTGGGCTAAATAGATAATTCCATGACAAATTACCTCTACTGCTGTTTATTTTGGTAGAAAGTAGTTGCTAAATTTGTTTTCATGCATCCAAAATGAAACGTAACTTGATAACCCTTCCACTGAAAATACAAAACGGGTTCAGAAGAGGAAACTGCAATTCAGATTTGTTTTAAAACATTTCACAAACTGCCTGATTATTTTGTTTTCCAGGGGAAACAAAAATCTAAATTTGCCATGTGCAAAACTGAATGAAATTCAATGTGTTTCTAGAATGAACTTGAAATCCTAGTACCTAAATATAATGATTCATAACCATGTTTTGATACTGTTTTTCTCTTTTGCTGCTCCCTGAAAGCCTTGTAGGAGAAATCAAGGAAAGCAATTATAAACTAATAATGTTAAATGCAATATGAATAACAGTATACCTCTTTTTAGCATAAGAGTATTTCCCTTCCAACTGAAAAAAATGAAGCTATTTTACTAGTGTTGCGGCAATATATTTTATTATCTACTTTAATTAAGCTCAAAACCCCTGAAGTTTACTTAGAGAATGGTCTAACAATATAAAATATCTTTATTATGGCACACCTATACCCACACATTAAATGTTTCCTTTTCTAGCTGTCTATGACTATGGCACTGACTTAAAAGTAATTTGTAAGGAAAACATGCAGTAAATAGATGTTGTAAACTGTACGTAGATATAATCATTATTATTACAGCACCATGTTATTTACCGCTAAACCACTGATAGTTCAGGCCGATCAGGGCAGCATAATCAAGTGATCACTAATTAACCATAATTAATAACATCCGAGTTCCATGCTCGTAAGACAAACCAAGCATAGAAAAACAGCAGCTGCCACTTGCCTGTCTCACAAATGCCTTGCTCTATTTATAAGCTTCACACAGAATGAGACCATCTTTTGTGGGATTGCGGGCAGGATATTTGCTTTTCTGTGAAGGGAAAGGCCTCTTTCAACTACCCAGCTATAAAAAACAAACACAAAAAAAGGAAAAAAAAAAACCACAAAACAAAACAAACAAACAAACAAAAACCAACCAAAATAAAGGGAAAGAGGAAAAAAAAGTAAAATTAAATATAAATAAAAATACAGAACACGAATAATTTGAAGATTCTCCAGTTTCAGTAGAGTAAGATTATTACCCATTTCTGGAACCCATAAGCACTTTCCCACTAAAGTCCCTGCCTTTGAATGTTATCTGGGGATGTCCATGGTATGACTATCATAGCTTGATAATTCCTTTCCTTTCAAATCCCTGATAAGAAGCCATGACTGCCACTGCCAGTCTGTCACAACCAGACACTGTCTACACACCATTCATGGGGGTTTTCTTCTCTCATTTCTTATTTGCTGCACAAAAGAATCATAACTGGCAGTGTTGATGTAAGTCTTAACATTTGTTTCAAAAGAATGTGCTTAATGAATGTGCTTTTTTACAAAAAAAAAAAAAAAGTAAATTTTGACTTCAGTCAAACCTCAGGCTATTTGTTGGAGTAAAGCCAAAAGCAACCCACCCTAAACAAAATGGAATCCCTGAGAATGAATCCCTTCCCAAAACTAAGGACAGGTCTGGTCCTGTGCTCCTGAAGCTGGATAGATTCTATCAGTACCACATAATTACTCTCATGGCTTCTTACAATGCCTGCTAGAACAAAGCAGTAGACCTGAAATGTGCCAGTGGACTTCAGAACGACAGCCATCTCCTGAATAAAGGATGTTTTCTGTCAGCAGGCCCTGTACCAGAGCACAACCTTTCCTGGTTCCTTGGGATGCACCTGCACTGTCATGTGTGCGCAACCTGAAGCTTAAAGCGTAGTTTCTGCAACAGCTTTACTGCCTATGTGTAAATGCCTGTCCAGACTCAGCTGCAGCACCTACCACCACACTCACTGGCGGGGAAACTCTGTGCTGGAGAAGGAACACGAACAGAGGATTGGGATCTGATTTATGATTCGGCTCTATTGTTACAGAAGGTAATGGGCATGGCTGAATTAATTTGTCCTGGCTCCAGTTCTCCAAAAACTGTATCAGCTTGCCATGTCCTTCCACCGTGACTCAATAGCAACACAATCTCAGAGTTCTATTAAAAATCTGTTAGGCATGAAACACACTTGTGCCTCCTGAGGGAGCCTTTATGGGATTACGTAGCTCTTACATGAAGCGGGTTAGTGAATTACAATATAAAGGGGACCTATATGAGCCTAGGAGAAAAATAAAATTTCTGGAAATATTTAAAGGAAGAAAAAGTTTTCCTCTAACCACCAAACAAAGAAGGCCACAGAGGGAATATGATTCTGCTCTGGATGCAACAGGAGAACACAATACAAGATTAAAAAAATGAAGAATTTAATATTTGTTCATACGGATCCTCAACGTCAACCAGCCCTGCAGGGACACACATGCCTGTTCCATGGAAAGCAGGGTGGATATAACCTACATGATGTAATTTTGGAGCCCTGTAATTCACTGGCAGGAGCACAAGTGAAATAGGTAAGTCAGGCCAAAGCCCCCACGACGCACTCAAGGTGTGAGACCACAGGGCATCGGACCCTAACAAGAAGGTGGATTTTGGAAATCCCAGTGCCACAGCTGTGGATCCTGCACATGCTTCAGTTGCAGACCATCATGGCAGGTCCTGTAGAGCAAACCCTGCTGACTGCACAGGTGTAATGCAGATGTTTGCAGTGGTGAGCACGGGTGTGGGGTCTGTCCTGAAAGGTGCAGCACATATGGAAAAACTGGGAAATCCAAAACTCTACTGTGAAAATTTTCTAAGTGTTTGAGCCCAGGATGAGTAAACATGGGCTATGGGGGAAGTCTGTGCACAGCTCCGGGGGCTCCACCTTTCAGATCTTTCATATTTCCGTGAACCACAAAAATACAGACATACTAGAAGGGCAAAGTACAAGAGAATAGGTATCATACTATAGAAAAGAGGTATTTAAACAATTATCTGGTGAAAATTCTTATCCTGCACACATTTCCTAATTTCCTTGGCATGACTGAAAGTGAATTCTCTATAAACCTAGTTAGAATACTGTGATAAATTGAAAATCAGCACAAAATACACCTGAGTGAATAGAAAATGTACATTGCCTAGGATATCTCATTTTGCTTTACAAATAGGTGTACAAGCTATGTAGAAGAACATTAGTAATGATGAATTTTAAAAAGCACAGGCACTTTTATGAGCGTGAACTGGGTTTATCCCTGTGGTGTCAATGGAATGTGAAGGGTTAGGTGGTGGCAAGCCCTACAGCCTGTGGGGTCAATCTTGCCCCTAGACACACATGCTAGTGTCATTTATGTGCTACAGTGCTCGCCAACACTTGCTGACTTCAGAAAGTATGTGCACAAAACCGTGGGCAAGACTGAACAGCCACTTTCCAAACTGAAGTTTCTTCACAGAAATGCAAACACTTTCTGCAATCTGATTCTAATTAACAATAGAGTCATTCATTCATCCTCTAACAAATGAGCAGAAATCCCCTTCCGTTAGCAATACACAGACATTTGATAGTAACTGAGTATTTGAGGTGATTATGTGTTACAAGATCTGATTCTGTTGTATTTAAGACTCAAGTCCTGTTTCCATCTCAGCTATAGGCCACAAAACCACTATGCTGGATTATTTGCTTAGGGGCATTGGAAGAAGAAATCTTCCACACATAGCTGCAAAGAAAGCAGCGTTTTGACACAATGAAGAGAACTTCAGGGTTGTCCCAATACTTAGCTCATAATCCACAGAACAGAAAAGTACCTGCTGAGTGTCAGATGGAGCAGCTGGCACAGTACTTTTCTATGGTCTGAGAACACTCTAACATGAAACTTCCCAGCGATTCCATTAATTCCAATTAATAAAACCAGGTCTGTGAAGAAGCACCCCTCAAGCTGATGGCAATACCCAGTTGCTAGTAAGCAGCTATCAAGCTATTGCCACTTCAAAAAAAAAACCAAACAACAAAACTACCCTGTTGACCATTTAACAAGTATTTTAACAACAAAAGAAAAAGTAAAATGTTTGCTACATTAGAAACTAACACTCTTGCCACAAGAGCCTACTGTTGGCTTATGATCAATTTGTTGTCCACCAGAACTCCCAGGTCTTTTCCAGCACAACTGCTTCTCCAAGACTCTTGTTTAAATCATACAATCTTCAGGTTTGGAAATACATTTCTGCTTTCTTCACTCATGCAAACAATATACTGGTGTGATATTCCATTATAATATGCTAATAAATAATGTTATTTCTAATGTACGTAGTGTACTAAAATGTGGCTCAACAGATTAAGGTCAAAATTCTCCTGAGTAATTTTGCAAGCATTCATCTAATTTTTTTAACATGTGGACATATTTCTTAACCCATATTTTCAAAAAGACAGATGTTTCCTCTACCTTAAAGGTTTAATAATCTTTTGTGCAACTGAGAAATGCTAATTTTGTCTATATGCATAAGTTGTTTCACAAACATCACGTAAGTAAACTGAGAGATGGTAACATTTCAGGTGTTCACCATACCAGGTGTTCAACACTTTCTCATGAATTCCTTGATTGCCCAAAGTAATTCTATGCAACTACTACTGCCCATGGCAGAGGGTCTGGAAATAAATGATCTTTAAGATCTCTTCCAACCCAAACCATTCTGTGACTCTATGATCTTAATGGGTACAACAACACAAAACATTGGGACCCAAATTTCTGGTGCTGTGAATACATCTGCAGCTTTTCTAACAGGAAAATTCCTTTGCTCATTGTGAAATGAAAATGTTGGTTCATGAAAACCACCAACAGTAGTGGCCATCACGATCTGCCTACTGAACAATCTCACCAGAAAGCCAACAATCCATTTTTTTAATTGCTTGTTTTGGTAAAAGTAATTGCCAAGCATTTCAAGTACCACTGGCAGATCACAAGTAGAGGTTCATTTCTAATGTTATAATGGTGTTTTTTGAAGATTAGATGCAAGAATCTTAGTTTATAGCATAGTAAATATTTTCCTTTTGTAATTAAAATACTTGCTAAATGGTTAACAGGGTTTTATGTTGGATGGGTTTTTTGGAAGTGGCAGTATCTTGATAGCTGCATCTACAGAAGATTTTCCTTCTAAAAGCAGTAAGAGTTGGTAGCACTTATAACCTGCTCAGCAATTTCCAGGTTTGCCCAATGAACTTTTTTTTAAAAAGAAACATTAGGGGTGCCTTTTTCACTCGTTTTCCCTGTATGACAATGCAATTTATGAGTATCAAAAGTCTCCAATGAACTTGCAATTCTTTGCTTGACAGGAGGTTTCTCTGATACACTTGCACATTAGCAAACATTTACCTATTTTCAATAAAAATATCTAGTCAAACTATCTTTTAATGGTTTTAATTAAATTTTTGCATAGCAGCTGAATTACTTGGGCGTGTTTTAAATAGAAAAACAAGCTCCAGTATATGAATGAACAATCAGGATCAGAATAGCAATCACCTATTCGTTTGACAATTATTACTATGATGTTATCCCCCCAAAAAAGGACCATGTGGTTGATCATTCTCCCTAAAATTTAGTGTGAAGAGATGGAAAAATATGTCTTCATGCAGAAAAGAGGAGTGGAACAGGAATACGTGTTCCTTTTAGTCCTGTAATTCCAAGCTCGATCTTTGACTATATGTAGACAGGGATATGACATTCCTGGTGGTGCAACGGCCCGGCATTGTCGGATTACTGCTGGAGGAAGGAATGGTCAGTCCCCTCTGACTGCCAGTGGAAGGAATGCCATTCCCTGGCTAAGAGCTGTCCAACAGTGATGGGCACAGCCACCGCTGCTGACAAAGTCCAGGTCTCACAAAAAGGTGCATACTTTTTACAACGAGAACTAATTGAGGGGTTTTTTTCTTACAGAACCTTTCTGGCTGTTTGCCTGCGTCTGTCTCAAACATAACAAATTCGTAGGTGGTTATAAATAACTCCAGGATTGCGTTCAGACTCTCAGTCTGAAGATTTTTAGGTCTTACTGCAAGCTATTTTTAACGGTGGATATTAAGACACCCATAAGGAATTACATGCTAGTATGCTGAACAATCTGAGGCAGTACCTGGTTCCAGCAAGTTTGGTCAGAGAGGATTCCAGGACTGAATAATGTGGCACTGCATCTGGTCCAACTACTGTACTGGAGTCATGCTTTGCACCGTAGCACACACAACTCCAAGCAGCTGTTCCAAAACAATAGTATTTGTCCTTCTATGGGGCTCCAGCTCGTCTCTGGAGTAACTGAAGTAGTTGCTCATGCAAGCTCTCTGGAAAATTTTACACCCATCTTTTTACCTGTTGGATCGTTTACCTGACATTTCTGAGATTCTAGAAATTCTGAGATTCAGCTCTGGATTTCCATAGCTTGGAGGAAACTGTGCCAGCTCCTGCTTAAGGGGAGTTCAGGACTGACTCCCTGACTTCCTAGATTACCTAATGTCCGTATCAAGTCATTACTATTAACACAGCAAACTTACTACTATAAATTTTCTCAGTAATTTCAGCAAAATAGTAATAAACAACCAAAATTCTTATGACAAAGCTCTATCTTTCAAATATTGGTACTCTGAGTAGAGGTACTAAGTGTCCGGAAGTGGCACAATTCAACTCTCTCTTATTTTTTGAGTTAGTCTCCACAAAACCATGTTGATGGGATAAATCCAGTAGTGTTGCAAAGCCCGTAATTTTCTTTTCAAGTATGTATTAAAAATTTAAATAAATGCAGAAAAACAACAACACAGCAAAAACTTAGAAAGAGAACCAAAAGCTTTAGGAAAACTTTTGGCCCATTGAATTTCTCTGCTACTGGGCATTAACCCACAACATATGCTTAACGTCATGTATTTCGGCAACACTGAGGAGAAGATACTGATTATGTTATAAATAAAATTGTGTTTCAGTGTGACCCATAGAAGCCTTGAATACAGAAGCTCTAAGAAAGCCAAGTGTGAAAATAGAATTGCTTTCAAGTGGCAATACTCTTGTCCTCCGAAACTGTTTCTTCTGGGTAAAGTTCAGAGTTCTTACCCTTGGTGTTGAGAGAATTTATGGACCTTGTTTGTCCACTCTTTCAAATGCCCACAAAATGTGTGTACATTAGCTGCGAGCTGAAGAATCCAGCCCCAGTTCTTGTTGGTGAGGTTTGACTGATTTTAAGTGCCCCAAGAATGTTCATAATGGCTTTGAAAAGCACTGCTTGGACATTTCCCTCACAGCTAAACCATTCTCCCAGCACTTGTGCAGTTTTCCATGATTAGCTAGGTGACTTCTTTGTGCAATATTGTTTACTCTAGAATTTCTGTGAACTCAAATATTTATTTGTTTTAACATTAAGTAAGGGAAGCTAAAATACTGCAGGAAAATACTACTTGAAGTAAGAGCATCGTTCATAAATTGTTCTTGCAGATGTAAGCAAAAGCTGATTGAAAAAGAGTTGTGCTTGCGAATCAAAAATATGTCTTAAACCTTTTAACATGATTTCACAAAGATGTCTCCAGTGTAGCATTGCTGTTTATACAAATGCACTTAACATATAAATCAATTAAACCAGGAAAAAAGGTAGCTGAAAAACAGATCACTGATTACAAAGTCCAAAGTACTTCCACAGGATTTAAAAAACAGCAGGATCAAATATTTAAAACAAGAACACCCAACCCAGAAGAACACCAAGCCACCTAGTACAGTGTCTATGTAGATGCACAAAAGCTGTGATAATTAGAGAAGGATCATTAGGCAGATACTTCTAACTGACTGCAAGGACAGGACTGCATGACTCGAGATGGCAGGTACAGTACAATATGTTACCAGAATGACTCTTGGTGAAGCTGCAGAAACCTTAGCATTTCTGCCAATAAACAGATTCTATAAATGGGGAAAAAAACCACTTCAGAGTGTGGCCTCTGGTTTCTGCTACTGTCATCTAAAAGGAGAAATATATTATAACAGGTAGAGGAGAAATGTTACTCTATAGTGGTTTTTGTTTAACAGCAGGAGTTTTAAATGTCTACTTTTCATAAATTTTCTTGAAAGGAAATGACAGTGATTTCTATACCATGTTTTTCCCTATAAAACCCTAAAAGGCAAACAAGTATAGTATGCCTTGACTGTGGGCTTTTTAGTGGGTAGAAAAGGGTGGCAGAATTTTTCTAAGCTGGATTGTGGTCTAGCAACAAATATGCTTTTTGCTTTATTGCCAATTGTGAGGACTGAAGTAGGTGGCTACCTCAATATGGTAGACATAAGAGATTTAAGTTGATGAAACAGCCTAAATTATCCTACACACGATGGCTACTTTGACGTTAACACAGCATTTTCTTCTCCTGCCCTTTCAAACTGACTGGACCTCGCTCCTAATAGTGACCACAAGAATGAGAGAGGATGTTGGTTCCTGTCGTGGAAATGGTAGTTTGGCAACAAGATGAACTTGGTCCATCCTTCCCTGCTGATCACCAAACAATGGATCATAAAGACTTTAGATTCCCTAAGCCTTGGCTGTATTTGAAAAAAAATAGTGGCTACCTTTCATATAAAGAATCTCACTGTCCCACGCCCCATTGTCTCCCTCTGCTTCAGGGTAAGAAAAGTAAATACTTCATTTTGTTGTGTTCTATCACCAACTTCCCTCAGTAAGGAAGTCAGCCCTGCAGGTTAATGATGGCATTTCATAGTGGTAAATCAATCCATATCTACTTTATAAATCATGCTTGTTCAGCAGGTTTACTTATTTCTCTACTAGGATTTTAAAAAAAGCCTCCAGTCCAACAGCATTACAAACATTGTTTCCTTTGGAAGACCCACAAATATGACTGGCTTCAGACCACACAAAAATGCTCAAATGAAGGGGGGTATCACCCACCTATTTATAACCACTCAGCATTACCACGTAAGGCTGAATGAATTTAAAATAAAAGTTCCAGAACTGACAGGAATCTCTATAAACTTTGCTCTCTAGGAGACAAAACAATAACATTCAGCCCAAATTAAGATGTTTTTTTGGTCTTAGATTGGTTCAAACTATTTTGGGTGCAATTATACTGGACCTTCTGTTTTTCAGTATTATGAAAGGTCTTTTTCATATTTCATAAAGCTCTAGAGAGGAATATAATTTAAAGCTGAGTACAACTAAAAAAGATAAACAATCAACCTTTTGCTATTTACTACACACAACCTTAAGCCAAAATACAAGCCTCCCATACACCTTCTTCTTCCTGACTCCTTTTTAAACTGTATTCAGTGTATGGTTTGCAATGTGTTTCCTCCTCTTGCTTTTTTCTCTGCTAGCTGAATTTGCACTTATTAAATTGTTCACTTCAAGGAATGAGTCTGAGACTGAGACAAATGAATTTTCTTGTTTCCATTTTGCTTCTTCGCCCTTCAGTTTCCCAAAAGAAGGCGGCTGTCAAGAATCAGTACTGCTTTGGAAAAAATGCCAACAATTTATACTGATGGTCTGACCAATTTGGGGTAATTCAATGAAACGCAGTGCTGGACAGTATGAAAATTTTGGCCCTATTTCCTTAGGGCACATTACAACATGAAATACTCCTAAAATATAAGGAGCATTATCCAGAGAGATTTTCAAAGTGAGCTTATGAGCGCCTTGAGACAGGTCAGATGAAGTAAAAGTCAAAGTAGATTCACGAAGAGCAGCTTACTTCAAGGGCTACAGCGTAGCAGCTCAGTAGGGAAGATGGGAAGATGATTATCAAAAGAAAACCACATCAGACCCCAAGGAAACCAAAAATACAGATATCTTGAAAATTAAAGCCTTAAAAAAACCCAACAAACAAACAAAAAACCCCAACCAGAGATAGAGGCCTGTGTTACAAAAATCTAAATTGTGTGGAAGAGATGTTGAAATGCATTTTTGGACAAGCTAAACATAATCAGACATGAAAAACCTTAATATTTGAATTCTTTTTTGGAACTGTGCTAGTATACTAGGCACACTTTCCTCTTGTGCTACTGGTATATAAGTTAAGGATAGAAAATACAAAATTAATGCAGCTACTTCAGTGGAAAATCAAAACAAAAGTGCTTTTACTTTTCTCATCTACAAAATTCTGACATTGAAAAAAAGTAAGAGAAATCTGATAATGGCCATTATAAAACATTAAACTCAGGAATAATAATAATAATAATAATAATAATAATAATAATAGATTGTAACAAGAAATACATTTATTTCTACTGAATTTCAAAATGGAGAAAATGAGCTAATTAGAGTAGTCTACACTTTGAGGGGACGTTTTTCTTCAGATAAGAAGAAAAGTGTAAAGCTATGTGTACTAAATACTAATTCTCACAACCCAAAAGACATGGCTGTGCTTTAAAGACACAGTGAAATTGTAATTATCTAATTTAGCTTGGTAAGAGCTACTTTTTCTTGGCTTTTTGCGCAGAATACATTTATTCCTTCTGCAAAAACAGTATAGCAAATTCTAATCCAGAAAAGGAACACGTTACAGAGATGCAATACAAGAACACATTGATGATAAATGTAACATACTTAAGGATTACTGCCTTCAGTAATCCAAATTTACATTAATCTGTACAAAGAGAAGAGTATCTTGATAGTAAAAAAAGTGAAATCTTCAGTTTCTTGACAAAACAGGCGCAGCGCACTCCAGTCCTCAGAGCAGGTTTGAACACCATCCTGGAAAGAACCTCCTGAATTGCTGAGAATCTGAACATCCACTTTTAGCATAACAGAAACCAAGCAAATAACTACTGACTAAAACCTTATAAAACCTATTGAATGTACCAACACCAGTACACAATATTGAGGTTTTTTTAGGGAGATTTTTTCCCCGTTTACATTCAAGAAGAAATTCTACCATCTGACTGACTTATATAATGGTCTTTAGCTAGGGTAATACAGCAGTAGAAGATTAACTAATGCAGAAAACAAGCCCTTAATTGTTGTTTTTGTCTGCTGAATATGAATGCTTCAGAAAATTCCATCAAACTGTTAAACTTCATAGTGCTCAGGCACACATGCACAAGGGGGGTTTTTTATGGTATATCTTGGAAAAAGACTGATAAAAGTGTGCGCTATTTACC